>JAMBUN010000053.1:0-87536 GCA_030271035.1 Microascus cirrosus
CCTCTACCCAGACTTTGGGCAGCAGCTCTCCTACCAGTAGGCAATGGGCAATTGCACGGGTATCTTGCGGTCCTGGACGACTATTCCGACGGCATCTACTATGAGGGACCCAAACCCGCGAGATCCCTGTGCGACTTCACCTGCTTCACACGCCTACTCAACGAGATCGGCGAGCAGGTCTTGGGCTACCCCGGTGCGCTCTGGAGAGGGCAAAATAGCGACAAGTAGAGGCGCAGAAGCCCATGAGAGGATGAGAGGAAGGGCGAGAGGGGTATCCTGATTGCCGACTGGCAGAATAAGACGGCTCGATACGCGCGAGGTACGTAATACTTGACACCATCGATTCGGTCACTCGTACCAACCCTGGGGAGTGAAGGTGCTCTATTGATACAGTTCCCCTTGCGCCTCTATTAAACTTTCTAGAGTGACCAAATGTAACAGCCAAACCCAAATGACAAAGGAAACGCCCGAACAATGCATTTCACAGCCTTAAGAGTTGAACCTGGTCCAGTCGAACCCTCCCTTCTTATCCCCGCCCTTACCCTTCCGGTTCTTGGCACCGCCTCTCTTCTTCCCGCCTTTCCCCTTTGATGAACCCTCGGCGGCGTACGCCATCTCCCAGGCCGCTTTTGGGGCCACGGCTGCCTCATCCCTCCTTTCAATGCCCTCCCGACCCCGACCCTGGCTCCGCTGGCCCCTCTTTTCACCCTTCCGAGACTTCCCCGTCGCCTGCATCAACGCGTCCCAGCTACTAGCCGACTCCTTCGCCATAGACCTGCTCTCTGAGGGATCACGAGGCGTCGCGGCGTGGGCTCCCTTCTTACCGCCATCCCCGTTCTGCTGCGCCCTCTTTGTACCCTCCTGAGGCTTCCCCGTCGCCCGCATCAACGCATTCCAACTACTCGCCGATTCTTTCCCCATCGCCTTGCTATCTGGGGTAGTACTAGTCCCGCGCCGCAGCCCCACATCTCTGGCTGTCTCCGCCGTCTGGTACCTTAACGCGCGCTGCAGCTGCTCAGCCGACTCCCTTCGCGGCCTCCCAACACCATGCCTCGCTCCCCTTCTGGGCTTCTCCTTCGCTTCCAGCAGCACCTTATGCCATGGCGGACGCTCAGATGGCTTGGCGGAACTCTTCTGGTTCAAGTTTTGCTGAAGGGCCTCATTCTCCTTGCGTACCTTGGCTGGGTCGACTTTTGGCTGGGTGAGGAACTTGAGCTCATTGTACAAGACCCGGTCGAAGACTTGCTTCGGGGTCACTGAGGTCGGCATGGCGGTGGTGTTGTGGGAGAAATGTGTTAATGGGCGGAAGTTAACCTATTGGTCGGATGGTGAGAGCGGTTCTTGGCCCTGTCGCTACTTGCAGGGAGGCGAGTGGGTGGTTGATCCTTTTCACCCGTGCGACGGCGTGGCGATATGAAGAGAAGAACCTTCCCTGCGCTTGTTCATTTCCGAATACGGCAGATTAGATTATCTAATACACTTTTATTGACCAAGGGGGTTGAGAGACCCCACGTGATGAACTGCCAAACACAGAGACAACTGCCAGCAGCTGCTGAAATACTGCTAGAAGGTAGCCCGAGTTAGATCAAAGGCGTTCAGGAAGTCCAAGTCTCCTGGGACCATGAATTCGCTCAAATCAAGGCCCGACGGGGTGTTTCCAACATCAAATAGCCCAGAAAGCTCCAGGGTGCCTTCCATGCCTTTACCACCATGTGGCAACGAATCCAACTCTACTGCTTCCATCTCATTCGTCGGTGGCTTTGCACAATCTGCGTTGTTCGAGTCAGCGAGCGCCCTATAATTTTCTAGTTTCTGTTACCCTTAAGCCGGGAGACAGATGGCTTACCTAGAACAGTTAAGACTCGGTCTAGCTTGGAGGTATACCGTGCGCACTTCTCGGTCATCGGGTTATTCTTGTCCAGGGACATGAGACACTGTATCGCTCGCGCCAGTAATTCCCGCCTTACGACAACATCTCCCAGGGACATGACTCCCTCGTGTGCATTGGCATAAGCTTGTATGAGAAGCCCGGCATAAAGTACCAGCGCCGCGTTGAAAGCTATCAGACTGTTAGGACGGGACGCCGTAATCTAGGGAATTGGCACCTACTGTAGAAGAGCGAGAACCACCAGGCCCCAAACAACCCCCTTCCTTTTCCGGTAGAGCTCGTTAACCGGGACATGAGTTCAACAATGCTACCCGCTGACTGCATGCATATCCGCAGACTGTCGAGCCCCAGCTGGGCGAGAGGTGCTATCTGCTCCGCGTCCTTGGCCTGGCTGTTGAGGACCTCGAGATATCGGTGTAAAAGAGGGCGGTGAGTGAGGATGCGGAGATTATGATAGCGAAGGGTATAGACAACCCGGAATTTTAATATCGTATCCGGCGTTTCTTTATCTAGCTCATGGAGTTCGACGAGTCGTAGAGATGGTGGGAACGTCTTCTGGGCGTCGGAGAGTTGTTGTTGGATCCGGAGGACCTGGCTCGCCAAGGTGAAGATATCGTCTGAGGCGTCGCAGCCGAGGTTGCTTCCATAGAGGGAGTCTATGACTCTGCCCATGATTGTGTATAGGGATCTATAAAGTCAGACCCATTGGATGGATGCTTCCCTGGAGCTAGGTAGCCGTAACTCACATGTTTATATTATAGAAGTCGAGGCTCGCGTCAGCAATTGATTGGTCCATCAGACGTTGTGGAGAGGGGACAGGAGACGGTTGCATCCTTTGTGGCCGGTCCACTCTAATATGAGTCTCGGGGATTAAAGGTGGTCTTCCGAGCGTCATGCTCAATGTTCTGTTCAGAGGAACTTTAGTTGACACAATCTACTAAAGCGAGGACTATCCATACCGGTCTAGCATCACGCATGCATACCACACCCGAACTCTCATCTCCCGCTCCAGGGTGTCGTACCGGGCCAACGCATGTTTGGAATGTAGGCCTAGCTGGTATGCTGCCTTTACGGCTAACCCATGAACGTTCCAAGTCTGGACAGAGGTTTCGCTGCTTTGCAGATACTGCGTCATTACGAGGAGGAATTGAACTGTAAAACTTGTTTAGTCGGCGTATGAATGCGCTTTCTCGTCGGGCACGCCTACCAATCTCCAGACTAGCGCCGTGCCTGATCTGCTTCTCGCATAGAGCCATAGCCCTGTGAAAGAAAATCGCCGACTCAGCCCTCCGTTGCCGCGCATCCATCTCGCCATCGTCAGATGCACTAATCGACATGGCGATAATCATATTAAGCAGGCCGAGCCACGATCTGCGAACTCTGTTAAAGTTACTTGCGGCTAGATCATGATAGGTTGCGAGAAAGCTCTCGCGGTGAATATACGGGAACAAAAGGTTCGTGTTGGCGAAGTACTGCCGTACTAGCTCCAGCATCCTTTCCGGCGGCGGCATGTCAAAGGGGTTAACAGTAGGTTCAAGCGGCCAGCTGGTGCGAAGGTACTCATCGGGTCCTGGAGAAGGAGGGCGCGAGATACGAAGAACATGACTGTGCATTGAGCCGTTGGCTTGCCATTCTGAGACAGCTTTTGCCTTCGAGCTGTGCAGGACGGAGGTTGTGGCGCTAACGATATCCCGCGTGAACGCAATGTTGGACGATGGTCCTATTGGGCATTGGTTAGAAATGAGGAAACGCGGATAATTGGACTGAAAGAGAGAGATAGAGTGGCACAGGCTATTTACCGAAGAAACCGGCGTTCTCCTCGTCCGAAAATCTGATAGTGCCTACCCCGTCGGTCGCGTCAACGGAACCAACCAACGACTGACGCTCATTTTCGTCGATCAGGGTATCTGGGATCCTCTGGCTGGGTGTACTATTGGGGAGCGTCACCACGGAAGAGTCACCGTGTTCGTTGTGCTCTAGGCGGCCTACACGACCGGATAGCCTCTTAAGGTAGCCTTCGACGGCCTCGAGTCTCAGCTCCAGCGAGCTGTGGTGTCTGTAGCGAAGAAATAGCGTCAAATGTGGGGGTCCCGTAATACCACTACACGAAGACTACTTACGCTTTAGAAGCCGTCGCAGTGTTTAACGGGGCGGAGTGCGTGTACACGCAGTCCAAGCCCTGCGTACTGCACGACAAACATCTCGGTCGCTGCCCATCACACTATGTTGAGTCAGCGTTAGCACATAACACTCTAGCCGGGTAGCCTATGGTAGCGATGTATTGCGTCTCGAGGTTATTGCCTTACCCTGGACTTCCGCAGCCGGCAATGGGTGCAAGCGACAGTAACCCGCCGACGCTTCATAGGTCGGTACGGTCCGTCGTCCCCGTCCCGCCGGGGAGCGTCCCGTCTCGGCTGCCCGGGACTAGGCCCATCCCGTGAGCTTGAAGTCCTCTTTTGATGTTCTCCGCCGCTCATGATGGAGGCTTGCTGCGGGCCACGGTCGGCCGGACGTCTGCGGTTTCGGCTCTTGAACCGAAACTCGGTTACCTAGCTGCGTAGTATGAGAGCTAGTTATTGCGTAGCTGGTCCAAGTCGGCCTACTGAGCAGAAAAGATCGAGTGGAGTTCCTGGGACTCCTCCAAGGTCGTCGTTCGGGCAGGAAGGAGCAAGGACAAGTTCCGTTATCTCCCTGAGGATGCGGAGAAGCTTTACGCGCTGCTGGCGGCTCCACATGTGGCAACCTCTACGGTCGCTCTCGTAGCGCTATCGGCAATTGCGGGTCGGTAGGACGGCAATGCCATTGGTTTCCAACAACAACATCTACATAAAGTGACAAAATCTTCGGGGGTTCAAAGCCCTGGTAATTGTCTTGGACAAAAGTTTCAAGTAAGTCCGTTAACACGCACAAAGAGTACAGTTACGAGGGAGCGAGACACACACTTTGAGCCAAGGTCCCTTTGTACAACACCTAGTTGCCGTTTTCGAGCCTACGGCCTGCTTATCATGGAGAGCACGCATGTAATTTCTGGTATAGTACAACCCCAGATTCTTGAACTTTGAAGGGCTAAAGGTTGGTTCTTCACCGCGAAGCATGGGAGCGGCAGGAGAAGGTGGGGCATCTATATTCCTTGCACGACGACATTCAAGAGTTTTACTACCAGTGCTGTCTCGTAAAGTTACAGGGCTAACGCCGGAATACGGTTCTATATGGCACTTACAGTTACTACGCGCATCGGCAATCGGAGTAATGTCGCAAACGTGCTGTGCCGACCCTGCAGCCAAGCGGGGTTCTATGGGTGCGCTTCGCGGGGAGCTTTGCGGGGAGCTTTGCGGGGTACGTTGTAGACTGTGTAGTCCCCAGACCAGCGTATTGCATCTTCACCATGGAAGGTTAACCAAGAGGGGCCATATAAGCACCGCTTGGTTCATGAGGGCCAACACTAACAGGCTAACCTGTATGGATAACAGGATCCATTCTCAACCTGGCCTATACATCTTACGTCAATCTTCCCCATTCGACCCAATCGCCTCCAGTGGTGTTGGGTCAAGAGAAGATCCTCATCGCTCAACTTGGAATTGGGAAGCCGGGATATGCGCACAAATCACCTACTTTCTTGACCCTTGTCCTTGATGCTGCTTACATCGGCGGACTTTTCGGCGGTGTGCCGATGCAAATGGCGCAAATTACTGTGCTATCCACATAGGGGCTAGTAGTTATTCCTACCCTTATAAAAGGCAGACTTCCACTTCTGCCGAGTGCTTCTCACCTACCATGCCACCGCCCAGGAGGACGTTACAACCCATGAGAGACATATAATGGCCTTAAGATCCATGATGTCAACCCTTTTCCTTCTGCTCCTGTTCAATGTAGCGCCATCTCTTGGCACCCCACTTCGTGCGGATGTGAGAGTAGCCCACTCGCCCCCCCTGGACGTACCAACCTCTATAATCGGCGCGTCCATCGAGCATTCTCCCTCCTTTTCATCCTTCTCCATTGAGCCAGCTTTCTGGGTCGAGTTCGTTGGCACATCAAAAGAGCCTAACCACCTCTTCTTCAAGCTCCTATCCCTTATCACTGAACGAGGGGGCCAGCCCGTAATTCGACCCGGAGGCATTTCCATGGACAGCTTGATATTTGACCCAGAAGGGGCCGACCCAGAACGAACGATGGGCCCAGATGGGGAGGTCTATCGCACCACTGTTGGGCCGGCCTACTTTGAGAGCTGGTCTAACTTCCCGGATGAAGTGTCCTTCGTCTCTACAATAAACCTCGGCAATGATAGTTTGGAGATCGCCACAGACCTCGCTGTTGCATCTGCGAAGTATCAAGCCGATAGGATCAAATTCTTCGAGCTCGGGAACGAGCCGAATCACTTCCCCCCGGAGCGTTGGAACTACGAGACGGAGGAATACGTCGATCAATGGAAAGAGTGGACAGCGAAGATAGATGAGGCTGTTTCTGAGATCCTGGGCGGTAGCTCCGATCGAATTCCATGGTGGGCCTCGTCCGCCACAACCGACAAATCCGAACTAAAAGTCCGGCCCGCCGACCTCATTCCTGCAGGAATCGACTCCGAAGACCAAATCGGTCAGTTCTCCCTCCACTCCTACGTATTCAACACTTGTACCCCCGAGGATACAGCCGAGGCGACTATCGAAAACCTCCTGAACCACACCAACATCGTCAGCTTCGCAGACCGGGAAGTCCTGCCTTCGGCAGAGGCGGCTCTCAGGCACGGCAAGGAGTGGGTCATGGGCGAGTTCAACTCCATCGCATGTGCCGGAAAGCCTGACGTCTCGGATACGTTCGCACAGGCCCTGTGGCAAATTGATACGCAGTTGACGTACGCCGTCCGTAATGCGTCGTCCGTCAATCTCCACCAAGGTGGAACACTCGTCCTCCAGAGCGACTCCCAGACCAATAGCCCGGGGTTCTCAACGTACAGTTTCGTCTACCCCCGCGACAGCGAGAAGCGTGGCGAGGCCCGGGCGCTCCCCGCCTTCGCGGGCTTGTTGTTTCTGACTGAGGTGTTTGCTCAGCGAGGGGTTCGCATAGTGTCTCTTAACGCACCGTCTGGCCTCGATGCCGACCGCTTCTCAGGATATGTAGCATATGAGGGTGACAAGGCCACGAAGCTGATCCTCCTCAATATGAATCCATACTATCACAATTCGACGAGTGACTTTACCGCCAACATCGATATTTCTAGGTATATATCGAAGCGAGAAGACTCTGCTGTTCACGTCAAGCGGTTGACAGCTCCCTCAGTTGATGAAGAAGACGCTGACTGGGTTACATGGGCGGGCCAGTCGTTCAAGAATGGCGACAGTAGTGGGGAAGTCGAGGTTGAGAAGGTATCTGGAGACGGCGTCATTCAAATCAGGGGAAGTGAAGCTGTCATAGTATGTTTTGATGCTGATGGAAATGCCTTTGGCTTGTAATACGCTTGTCGAGATCCTTTTTCCTTCTTGAGCATCCGCCTCCCCTTGCGGCGGTGCCTTCGAGGCAGACGAAACGGGTCGCAGCTAGACGCCCGCAAAGTCAATTAGACTATTTTGTCGGCAGGATACGCACAAACCCTGATGATGATCAGGGTGGGCTCAACGATTTGATGTAGTTGATGCATATAAACTGGATAATGTCGTCGTGATATCTGCCTCCCCGACGATGAACAAGATAGAGCCCCAGGACCAAGCCAGCCTTCAATAATGGTTCTGATCTTGGTATCTTTTTCTAGTAATGTAGGCTACCGTAGAAGATCCTACAGCTAGGCATCACAGTGGGGATGACTGTTGTAGAAATCTTACATAGAGCTATCATGCCCCGAAATGTGCATGGGAATATAGGGCGAGAGAATAATACAATGAGCAGTCTTGTGGGGCATTTTCGGAGCTCTACGTACGGACTTACAATCTGAACAGATCAATTTTGTTTATACTATACGCAGCAGCATGGGAAGGAAGCCCCATTGAGACGGTGCGCCGCATATAACCCGCAGAGGAGCGTTTTGCACTCTGACGTCGAGGAGTCCGGATGTAGGCCCCGCAGATTCTGCCGTCTAGTTTGAGTGTAAATCGAAAATCACCGTAATGTCTGGGTAGGTTGGCTGATTCCACGATATTCTACGTAAATGACCGTGTGTAGCGGTAGCATTCCCGCGAAGAAAGCCATCAAGGTCGGAGTCTCATGCCAAGGAAAAGTATATAACCGGAGAGGAATGCTATCCCTCAGGAAAGGCAGCCGGTAAGGCCTCAACCCCAGAATCTCTAATGGTATTCTCCATTTTCTCGAGAACGGACTCCGGAAGAGACACCATGGGCCACAGCCAGATTCCCTTCAAATGCGTGAGTTCATCTTCCCCAAACTCCGTCCCCGTCAGCTCCATCCCCTCGAGTGTCTCTCCCGTGTGCTCCAAAATCGCCCCGAGCACCCGCTGGCCAACCGACACGTGTCCCCGCACACCATGCCCCGCCGCAATCATCGCATGGTGGCTAAGCGGCATGTTGCCCCGCGGAATCGCGGCGATAGCCCACTCTTCGTGCCTCGGCACATCAGGCCAGCTGTAATTCATCACCAGATCCTTCCCCTCCTCGTCAGGTGCCTCGAGGAGAACTAGTCCCGTGCGGTGAACCTGCGGGGACACGATCCATGCGAGGTCCCTAGGCCTCTGGCCCAGCCCCCAGGTTGTCGCGAAGATGTACCTCAGGTTGGGGAAGGAGAGGCAAAGGCGGAAGTAGTGAGTTGCGCTCATGGATAGCCATGGTAAGCGTGCGAGGTTGAACGCCAGGTTGACAACCTGCTCAGAGAAGCCCGTAACACACCGCCACTCGAGGACATTCTCGCCCATGGCGAACTCCGGGTCCAGGCGTATGGGGTCCCGCGTCGCGAGGTAGCGGACGAGGCCCTCCCCTTTATTTAAGGAGATGGTGTTGGGGAGTGCGCGGAGCGCGTATGAGCGGGAATCAACACAGAGGGATAGGATTTCACGAACGGCAGCGGTCTGGCGCCAGAGGTGCTCTCCCGGGCGGACTTCGTCGCCGTTGGGGTCGAATTCGATCTGGAGGATCTGCGGCTGCGGGCCGAGCTCCGGGCAGTACGCTTCCCAGACCTTGAACCGAAGCTCAGCAGGCAGGGAGAGGAAGGGAGCAAATATCATGGTCGGCCGAGTTGAATTCTCAGTATGATTCCTTGAGCCCGGCTATTTGGAAGTTTTACTTTAAGCGTTCATTGGGGTAGGCGTCACGGGGAATTCGCCTGACTGGAATGCGCGCTTGTCCCGCTAATTTGGTCACGTGCGTAGAACCACGGGCCTGCGATGACCTCGACTCCGAGCTTTGTCATTACATCACCGCCGTCCAGATGTGGATCCTAAACCTTATCAAGGACGTATTAAACCCCATCAAGAACGTATTTCACTGTTTGGGGCCGTGGGGAGGGGCAAGTTCCAGTGTCGAAAAAGTATTCCGCAAATTCACAAGCTGTAGCACCAGGGCGTGAAATAATAGACGAGGCACCCTTCTTCCTTCGTCTTCCTGGGCACAGACAGCGAGTTTGTTGAATTTCTTGAGCTGGGCTGAAGGGCCTATTCAGGTTCAAGGATGGAATACAGGAGAAGAAATGAGCCCTGAAAATCCCCGCATATCTACGTCTCCCGTAATTAGAAATGCAGCCTTAGACACCGCCTCTCAGTGTTCCCGTCATAGCTTTTGACAGGTCTAGCGCCCACACCCACTTAGCGGGCAGTGAGACGCAAGTCTGATCTGGCGCAACCCAACATACTTTCATATTAGGGGACAGCTATGACACTTGTATTCCTCGATCGCGACGAACTCCATGCAAACGGCAGCCATCCTCTGCTCTGCCACACCCAGATACAGATCACGCAGAACCAATACTAGTTCCATGGGAATCCAGCCATCCAGGCTCGGTGGTGTTGTCGCTGCTTCTGGTAAGCCACGGTCGACACCGCAGACGTTTCTGCCCAAGAAGTCCCCGGGCAGTGGTATGTGGAAGGAAGCAGTTGACCACTAAGTTACAAGAAGTCTAGAGGTGTTAGAAGGCTTATGTAGGAGCCGAATCAGGGTTACCAACTGGCTGGCATGTTAGTCACTTTTTGTCCCAACGGTTTTCCTTAAACTTGTGCCAGGCTCAAACACACTTGCTGATAGCCCCCGGACTCTTCTGCATCGCTTAGTTCTGGCGACTGTATTGCATTGCGCACAAATAGTCCTCCACCAAGGTTGCATGTCTGCGTCCAGACAAGCCGACTCCACAGGCGCGGATCGTTCACTCGACACGCTCCTAGATGCGGCACTCAGGGTCATCGAACATCGGAATGCCAAAGATACGGAGACATAGCCAGGCGGAAGGCTGTTCTCGCTAAGGTGGAAGTTCTCGTTGACACTTGCGCCATGAGTTCCTCCTGGCCACGACGGCGTTGTCAAAAGCCTTGTCCTCGACGCTAGGCCCTACATCCCCTAGTACAAGCATGAAGCGTCACAGCTACCAAGATACGCTCAAAGCTCGAGCAGGCGCATGGGATATGACTTCGTTTAAGGCGTCGATCAAAGAAGCGAAGCAGACCGCGAACTTGCTAACTTCTTTGTTTGGCGTTCTTGATGCAAGGCCGGGGAGCCTGGAAACATTTGACAGAGATGTCACGATGATGGACCTAGAGCACTATTTGGACTTAAATTCCAGCACTTTATTCCCCAGCTACTTGTTTTAGCCGACTCGTCCTAGACAAAGCTATCTTTGTCGCCCTGGCCGCAAATTCTCTCGTAGCTCCTTTGTGACTAGGCTTCTGTATGAACTGTCTAATCCCTTGCTCAAGGTACCTTCTGTCTAACTTGGAGGAGGAAACTTCTTTTATCGGGCTCGAGCCGAGCGTGATTAACTGGGCATATGTCTAAGAACGATGGCGACGATAGGTAGTTAAGTACTTGAAAAGTTTTGTCCCCGAGTTCTCCCCGCCGAATAGGTTCGCCTACTATTCACGAGAAGCCAAGCTAAATACTAAATAAAGACTACCTTCTTCGTGAAAGCTAATTTCTCAAGCCGCTCTATCTCCCAACAATGCACACCAGTGATTATGGCTGTTGTAAGCCTCCGCTACATGCGGTGCAGACGCGTCATCCACAGAAGATAAGCCTACGGATATGGCCTCCATGGACTCTGGATCAGTTGAGATGCAGGATAAGAGGAGACTCCGCCGTCGAGGAGCGACAACGCATCGTAAATAGAGCGCCCCGAATGACGTGCACAGAGTCGAGCAAGCCCAACTTCGGGAGGTTCGCACTGTACACGGAGATGTTTCCCTTGCATGGTGCCTGCAGGTCACCAATCAGTGCTGGGGAACGCCATGCGGGGTGTGCCCGCTAAAAAGTTCCAGACGATTTTATCGAAGAAAGCGGATCCCCCGAACTTCCCGTTCCAGCCAGCTCCCCCATCTGCTAAGAAATTCCAGTCCTTCTAATCCCACAGTGTCAAAACATTCATGGTTGAACTACGTGATGTACTTGCGTATAAAACCAGCATCACGATGGATGACTTCAAACCTGACCACGCATTAAAAGTTTCGATTTCGTCGCTTGAGAAACTTGAAATTATTCTACTTAGAGCTCTAGGTCTTCTGCTTTTACCTGTACCCAACACGTACTCGTCATGGACCATGATAAGCTCATGTTTAAGCAGGAGATTCAGCAGGTTTGTAATGTTAACTTGGACCATCAGGATACGCGCCTCAGTCCAGCCCTCGTCTCACGACTTCTATCTAGATGATGTATGTTGCTGGTGAAACCGGGGACCCTATGGTCGAAACCCTCGCTATCGTGGAGGAGATCATCCACCAACAGGTTGTTCAGATGGTAGGTTTCCCATGGTGCTCTGATATACCCCCTCTGATTTATGTTAGTTGACAACGGCGAATGCGCTCGCGAACCGCCGTGGTGCTCGCCTCTTTTCTAACAACGACATCATCTTCCAGTTCCGCCATGACACTGCCCGTGTCGAGCGTCTACGCACGTTCCTCACCTGGAAGGCCATCAGGAAGACTGTGAAGGATTCCGATGAAAAGGACACCCTCGTGGATGAGGCCGCAATGGAAGACGAAGCTGCAGGCGCTTCGGAAGGCTCGCCCGCCGACAGGTCAAATATTCCAACAGTTTCTTTTCCGTGGGACGTTGAGTCATTCTTCTCGGTGCAGGTTCCCGGGGGCGACGATGCCCTGGAAAGCCTCAGCAACGAGGCCACCATCCAGAAGCTGCGCCAGAACGACGAGCGGACGCGCCACATGACGGCCGACGAGTACGCTACCTGGTCTGATTACCGTCACGCGTCCTTCACTTGGCGGAAGACGAAGCGGTTCCGCGAATGGTCGGGGCTGGGCGTCATCGCAGACCACAAGCCCACTGATGACGTGCTTGATATTTTGGGCTTTTTGACTACCGAGGCAGTGCAGAAGCTCACGGCGGAAGCGATTAGGATCCAGGAGAAGGAGCTCATCTTGATGGAGGACTACAACAGACTAGCTCCAGTCGGGCGACAAGCCACAGATGGCCTCTTCGTCCAGGCTGGCAGGATGAGGCAACCTGTTGAAGCAAGGCATATTCGGATGGCCTTTCAAAGTTTGCAGTCGAGGCCGAGCAACCACCAGCATTGGCCTAACAGCACGGTTCAATCGGCCCACACTGGGTTGAAACTGGTACGCTGTACGGAGCCTAACACACGGACCGAATCTGACTTTCTGTACTAGTTCTAGGCCATAAATTTCCGCCGGACCGCTTTTTCCCACTAGCGGTGCTTCGAACATGGTTGGGCGCGCGAGACTTGTGGTTGTGGTCGTGCTGACGAGACCACAGTCCTTTGCGGGAGATTGGATTGAGCATTCCTGCTGAGCGGGGCTTAGACGAATGTTTAAGATATCGCAACCTTCAACTACCATTTCCCCAACCTGGTGTTATTTCTGGCAGCAGTTGGTGTTACCATTTCTGTTACGCGTTTCGGCAATATTCGGCTCCCGTGTTTATCGTTCTAAAGAAACCTCTCGTATTTCCCAGATCTGGGGCTTCGGTCAATCGTGTCGTCTAGAGCCGTTGTGGCGGATGGAACGAGAGTGCGTTGGATATGGCTAGGAACGGGCAGTTGCTCATGTAGAGAGCCAATGATTAATTTAGGCCCGTGTTGAAGGAATCTAGCGTGCGCCTCGTATACAGGGAAAGCTGAGGTAATTGACATTGAAGACAAGGTAAACATGCGCAGTCCGGACCGAGCCGTCAGTTGCAGTTCCTATCACCCAGTCCCTATCACGATAAAAGATTGGGTAAGTTGGTACGTACCCTCAATTTCCTGGGGTCCTGCACACGCCCCCCACAGTTCTCAGCAGGTTCCCCCCTTGTTTCTTTCCCCGGCACACCGATAAGGATCCCTGGGATAATATGCAAGCCATCCCGCCCGCGCAGGAGCTGAATACAGAGTGAGGCAAGGCAACGGCGAAGCCCGGCCGGGGGCTGATTATAAGACACCCAGCGCCGCCCAATGCTTCGCGTCGGGAGTCGCCGACTTCCCTCCTTCACTACATTTCCAGATTCCTCTCTCTCCATGAATGGCAGTTTCAGCTTGACAACAAAGGGACGAGGATGAGCTTGCTTCTCTCCATATCGTAAATTATCATCATTCCTTATCTCTAGTGGGGAAGCAGCTTATCTCCCCTCGTCGTTGCGTTCGGTCGTCCACGAACACACAACACGACACGTCCCTGAGCAAAGCATAGAAGAATGGATCGACTCAAGAGAGATTTTGCAGGCGTGATCCGTCTGTACCTTACCTGGTGCCAAAGCGCGAGCAGGTAAGAGCGCCGAGAGGTGCTGCTCTGATCGTCACAGCCTGATACGCCTGCCACCAGCCGACACGGACTCCAAGCCCCTTCCAGCTTAGTCCCACCCTAAACGTGGCTAACGGCGATACCGAGGCACGCGACGAGAGATAATCCCTCGATCCGAAGTATCCACTTGCCATATTAGGTAAAGCACCGCGCTCACTGCGAGTGCAAAACCCGTTATCTCTGTTGATCCACTTCAGGCCTTCAACCAACCACAGGCCCCAGAATTATGGCTCGAGAAGAGCTTGTTATCCGACAAGCGGAGGATGGGTGTGGGGGGGGCAAAAAGTAGGAGTAATTGCGACGTAGTAAAATTTCACACACACACATCTTGCGGTCCTGACTCGCTCCCCCTTCCAACTCGGCAAACTATGATATAGAGGCCATGAGCCCTCCCCCAGCCTCCCACCTCCCTGAGTAGACACCCGTCCGTCCACGTCGAAACCTCTCACTATGGGCTTCGTGGACAATTGGAACGACAAGGTGGCCGCGAGCCCTGTGGGCTGGTGGTTCCGCCTCGATGGCTCCGGTCACGTACGTCTACCCTCACGCGACCAAGCCCACACCCCACCCCTCCCCCCTTTCCCCTTGACAGCCTGAAGTTGTAAACTAACACGTCCCCCATAGCCCAAGGCACGCAAAGGATCCCGCTTCTTCACGGAGATCCGCGGCGGCTTGGCCATCTTCTTCGCTATGGCCTACATTATCGCCGTGAATGCCTCCATCGTCTCGGAGACGGGCGGGACCTGCGTCTGTAACGGCGGAGACGATGACCCGATCTGTGACCAGAACCAGGAGTACCTTATGTGCGTCGAGGAGATTAGGAGGGACCTTGTGACCGCGACGGCGGCGACGGCGGCGATGTCGACTTTTTTCATGGGCTTACTTGCGAATATGTGGGTGGCCCCCTTTCTTTGACTCACTCCGCCCGGCGTGTTGATGTCAGTTGTTGTGAGTGACTGTAGCTGACAGTTAGACGTAGGCCCGTTGGATTGGCACCTGGAATGGGTAAGTGACACTATCGCATTCATCCCGTTCAAGACGGCTGTAGCCAGACCACACGACAATGTGAGCCACTCTAACGCCCCCGGTAGGCCTCAACGCTTACTTCACCTACACTGTCGTTGGCTACCACGGCACTGGCCCCGTCCCCTACGAGGTCGCCCTCACAGCGACCTTTGTAGAAGGCTGGATTTTCTTTGCACTCGCCCTCTTCGGCATGCGCCAGTGGCTCGCCCGCGCCATCCCCCGAACGATCAAGGTCTCCATGGGCGTCGGCATCGGCATGTACCTCACCCTCATCGGCCTCACTTACAGCCAGGGCATCTCCCTCGTCACGGGCGCCGTCTCCACCCCCGTCGAGCTAGGCGGCTGCCACCCTGAGAACCGCCTCGAGGACGGGAGCTGCCCGGACTGGGACAAGATGCGGTATCCCGCCATGTGGATCGGCATCTTCTGCGGAGGAATCTTTACGGTGTTATTGATGATGTACAGGGTCAAGGGGGCGATTATCGCGGGGATATTGCTAGTCAGCATCATATCTTGGCCTAGGGGGACGCCCGTCACGTACTTCCCCTACACGGCTGTGGGCGACGACTCGTTCAACTTCTTCAAGAAGGTGGTCGACTTCCACCGCATATCCAAGACGCTCAACGTGCAGGACTGGGACATCGCTGCCTACGGGGGGCAGTTTGGCCTTGCGCTAATCACCTTCCTGTACGTAGATATCCTGGACTGTACGGGCACGCTGTACGGCATGGCGCGCTTCGCCGGGTTGACGGACGATGTAACGGGCGACTTTGAAGGGTCGACGATCGCGTACATGGTTGATGCGGTGTGCATCTCTATCGGCGCACTATTCGGCACCACGCCCGTGACGGCCTTCGTCGAGTCGGGCGCGGGCATTTCTGAGGGGGCCAAGACGGGTCTTGCAGCGGTGGTGGCGGGCATATGCTTCTTCATCTCCGTCTTCTTCGCGCCCATCTTCGCCTCGATCCCGCCCTGGGCGACGGGCTGCGTGCTGATCCTCGTGGGCTCCATGATGGTCGTCTCCGTCACTGACATCAACTGGCGCTACCTCGGCGACGGCGTCCCCGCCTTCCTAACAATTGTCCTTATGCCCTTCACCTACTCCATCGCCGACGGCCTAATCGGCGGCATCTGCTCCTACATCGCGCTGAACACCACCATCTGGCTGGTGAAAGTCGCCACGCGAGGCCGTGTCGTGCCGCCCAACTACCACGAAAGGGACGGCTGGACGTGGAAGATCCCCGGCGGCTTCTTCCCTCCGTGGATGAGGAGGCTCGCGAGGGGGAAGAAGGACTTTTGGAGAGACAAGGACTCTGTAATGGATGCATTTTCACAGAGTAGTTCCGGAGAAGAGGGGGTGGTGGCGCCGGAAGGAGTTTCCGCGGATTCTGAAAAGAGGGTTGCGAGTGGTGGAAAGGCCGATGTTGCAGCGAAGGTTGATTAGGGAGGGGTTTGGCGTTTTGTAGTAATGTTTTTTTTTGGGTGGGGATATCGTACCTTCAGATATTTCTCAGCATACGGAACACGTCGTCTATACTCTTTCGGAAGCGGGTTTGCTTTCAAGCCCGGGCCAATAGCGAGGCCGGGCCTCTTCATGCTGTCTCGCGCAAACAGCGTGTCCTGGCCATGGCGGGTGGGTCTATGTGATAATCAAGGTCTATTCACTGCTGTATTTCTTGAGACGCTATCCTGTCTCGAACGCTGCAACAGCATCCCCAATGGCCTCAACAGGAGCACCACCACCCCCTCTCAGCTCCTCATTCGTGGTCTGGATGACAACTCTTCTATAGCTCGTCAAACTAGGCGCCCCCGAATCCGTCACCTCGAGAATAACATGCATTGCCTGACCCTGCTTAACCGCCTGCCTGCTCAAAAGGTCGACGCAACACTTTTCTGGCTCCGGGACCGTGATGTCGACAACTCTCCCTTCTTCGTCCTGTTTCTCGATCTTCACCTCCTCGACCTCGAAGAAGGCGGCCCACTGGGTTGCGGTAGGTTCGCGGTAGTGCCACCACCTGAACGTAAGCATGTCGCCGTCTGGGTCATACGTATCCGACGCGTCAAGTCGGACAGTAGCCCCTGCTTCCGCAGAGAGGTAAACAGGGGCTGTTCCAGATGAGCCGTTGAGCGAGATGACAGGGTGGTGATTTGCGCCCTCCAATGGCTGCAACGTCCACTGCATCCGTGCCGCAAAGTCATTCTGGAAGGCGTCGCGCCAGCGCCAGATGGTCGCGTGGTTAGACTTGTACGTCTTGCCATCTTTCCCCTCCACAATGTCCGCCGCATCCCCGTAATGCCGACCTCGAAGCCCGCCATCACTGATGTCTGACGGGTAATACCGGCCACCCCAAGAGCCAAAGTCAGGCCTCTCCGGTACACCGAGTCCATTTTGTATCAGATACAGAAAAGTCGGTGTATCTCCTTCGGGAATGAACATGTAATCTGGATACGCCTTGCCTAAGGGCCCAACCTGAATATTCTCCTTAATCCACCCTTTCGAAACCTTTTCAAAGTCCGGCCCGCCCTGGTCAAATCCGTAATACCGATCCCCTGAGATCCCCGTCCACGCTGCCATGCCGTACTGGTTCCACCCGTGCACAGACGCGATATAGAGGATATCGGGGAAGGTGGCGCGGATCCAGGGGCCGGTGTCGTCCTGGTCTGAGATGGCGTAGACGCGGAGCTTGGCGCGCAGGGCGGCGAAGGCGGGCTCAGCGTGGGTGGAGCGCAGGCGGTGGAGGACCTGAGCTAGGACGTTGGTGCCGCCCCAGCAGAGGATCCAAAGAGGGGACGGCGAGGGATCCGTGATTCGTTGTAGGAGGTGCTCGCCGCCTTCGCTTAAGGTGATATCGTCGCCAACGGCCTGCATGCCGTACACCTGCACCTGTGTGAGAAACTGAACGCCTTAATTACCCGGAGGAATGAACTTACTGGAGCACCGGGCTTTATAATATTCCTCAAGTAGTCTGCAGAGGGGTACTGAGAATGAGGATGGGCATGATTGTTCAGGCTCTTCTCCACCTCGGCGTAGGCGTCGATGATCTTGTGCATGTCCTGCGGGCACACCTTATTCTTCATCCAGGTTGAGGTGCAGGCCACCAACCCCTCCGTCTCGAACTGGTTCGAATAGAGCAGGTAGCGCACAAGCGACTCGGCATCGTCGGGCTCGTTCGAGATGTCCGAAATGATGAACACACGCGGCTTGGAGGGGAAAGACTGCAGTTTTGATGAGTCGGTCGCCATGGTTGCTTTTCGTGTTTATGCAGTCTTCACAGCTCTATCACCTGTAGCTTGCTTTCTTCTGACGGGGTTTCTCTTCAGGTTAATAAACTTCGTGTGAGAGGGCTCCGATCTGGCCGACGTCCCGGAGCTTGCCCCGAACAAGGAACTATAACCACTGCCCGGCAATAACTCGCTTGTTCTTTTGAATGGAGGAATATGTCTGGGTTCAGGGCTCTGCGGGGTAAAATGAAGCCGAAATTCTGCCTCCGATTTCCCCATGGGGCCATTAACCCTCGACTTTGTGTGGTTCTGCCCCGGCGACTATCCCCGGATCAGATTAGCGGCTGGTCCTCCTTCCCAGGAGTAATTCCTTGCTCCACATCTTCGCCGTGCGCGTCCTCGGTCCTCCGCAGGGGACATTCGTTCTCCGCGTCCATGTCTCCACTACCTAATGCTGCTATTGCTGGTAACTGCCGGGATGAGAGGCCGAAGCCTTGGGGGAGCCAGTCCGCATTGGGCGCTATCGTCGTACCCGGCCAGGCCACACTGGAGTGGATCTTCCGACCTGGGCGTTTCCAGGAAGTCGACAAGGAAGTTCTAGACGCGGATCATTCGCTAGTCGGTACAGTAGACTCCTAAACCTCGGAGTTACCCTCTCTACGATACGACGTGAAAGGGAGCAGCTGATCAGATTTGGTTTAGCCCGCCATGTGCGATCTTTGGTTGTACGAGGCGGGGCCCCGCAACAAGCCCCGAATGGTACAGCCGGTCGCCAGGCACAGATATACTTCTGATTCACAGCGCATATAAGTATATCCCAAGACCATGCCCATCTTTAGTTTCCGCAGTCTCCTCTCTCCACGGTACCCCACAACTCCCTCTCTCCTTCTACACATCCCGCTGCCTCTATCAAGTCCAACATGCCGTCCACGGAGAAGGCCGGTACAGAACACGAGGAGGACCCCTCCACCCTCGCCCACCTTGCCAACCAAGAGGAGCATGAACACGGCAAGCTCGCTTCCATACGCAACCAGCCCCTCGCCACCCTCTGGTCTATCTTCGCCGTCTGGTGCGTCCTGCTCGTCTCCTTCGAGAACCAGGCTGCCGGCAACATCATTAGCGTGCCGCGCTTCAGGAAGGACTTTGGCCGCGAGTTTGATGGCGATTATGTGCTGGATGCGAACTGGCAGAGTGCCTTCCAGGGGGCACCCGTGGCATCGTATGTCTATCCACCTACCCTAACCTTGTACTAGATGGCTTGGGATTCTAACGATGCGAGATAGTGGCATGGTCGGGGCGCTTGGATGCGGTGCGGTAGCGGACTGGTTGGGCCGCAGGGCGGTTATCATCATATGCCTCGTCATCACCTACGCGGCCGTCACGATGGAGTTCGTCGCGACGACGAACGAGCTGTTCTTCGGCGGCAAGTTCCTGAATGGGTTCGCCATCGGTGCGCTCTCGTCCGTGACTGTGTCGTATATCGGCGAGGTACTAGGCACAATTCCCTGCTCTGTCCATTTCTTACAAGAGGCGACTAACGCTTCTCGCACACTAGATAGCACCACTTGCTCTTAGGGGGATGCTCACCTGTTTGACGGCCCTGTCATACACCCTAGGGCCCCTAGTCGTCGCTGTCATCGTTAACGAGACGGGAACCCTCGATAGCCGCTGGGCCTACCGGGCCGTCTTCTGCGCGCAGAACGGCTTCGCCTTCGTTTCCACCATCTTCGTTCCCTTCATGCCAGAGTAAGCATGCCATCCCCATCCCTCTCCATACTTACTACCCGCGGAAGGGATGAGGCTAAGTCTTTTGAAGATCCCCCTGGTGGCTCGCTTCGAAGGGGCGCCACGAAAAGGCCCTCGCATCCCTCCGCCGGCTCGGCAGCAAAGGCGACGAAGCAGAACGGCGGCTGGCGGCCATAAACCTCACGCTCGAGCAGGTTAAGCGCGAGACCGACGGAGTCACCTACGCGGAGTGCTTCCGAAGGTCGAATCTCCGACGCACAGTCATCTCCATCAGCCTCTTATGCATCCAGTCCCTCTCAGGGATCATCTTTGCTGCCTCATACTCTACGTACTATATCCAGCTGGCCGGGTATACCACGGCCGCAAGTTTCCAGCTGCAGATCGTGCAGCAGTGCCTATCGCTGTCGGGGAACGTTGTGTCATGGTATCTTGTTGATCGTATGGGCCGGCGTAACCTCTCGCTTTACGGGCTTCTGGGGTTAAACGTCATCCTCTGGCTCATGGGCGGGCTTGCGGTGGAGGGATCCACTGGTGCCGTGAAGGGCACCGTCGCCATGATAATGCTCTACTCATTCTGGTACAACGTCACCATTGGCGCAACAGCGTATACCGTTCTTGCCGAGGTGGCCACATCGCGCCTGCGCGTCAAGACCATCGCCATTGGCCTGACCCTGCAATACGGCCTCAACATGATGTGGAGCTTCGTCCTCCCCTACCTTTTCAACCCCGACAAAGCAGACCTGGGTGCCAAGCTTGCGTTCGTATTCGGTGGCCTGGCGATCTTGTCAGTCGCGTTCTCGTGGGTGTACCTGCCCGAGACGGCCGGGAGGACGTACGATGAGCTGGACGAGATGTTTATCGAGAGGGTGCCAGCGAGGAAGTTCAAGGTGTACAAGTCTGAGGCGAGGGCAAACGGAGAGGCAGTGAAGGCTGTGTATGAGAAGGAAATGGGGGCGTGATGTTGGATCCTGGCTGAAGATATGCCGCCTAACCTGTTGATTTAGCGAACGATATGGGGTCTGGCCACACACGAAAAGTCGAGGGTTGATGTGTGTAATTCTATGAGTCCCCATAGTTACAGTTTGCACTAATAATGACTCCCAAAACTGTATTGTACCGTAAACGCGGAAGATATATGCCTCCTTTTGCTGGAGGTCGGATCGTCCCGATTAGAGCTACGGGCAGCAAAGTTTCCGAGTAGCTGGTGTTTCGTATCGGAGCGTTCTGGTCATCACTCCGTCATAGGCCAAGCTCATTATATAGTAAACACGGCGGTTGATGTATATACATATGTATATAGCGAGTAATACCCTTTAAAATAGAACCCCCGAGCCTATATCTGGCCAATTCGCCAATTCTTGTTAGATGTCGGGGGAGGTTATGCTATGCTCGGCGCGACGTGACAGAATATCGTCCTGCAGCCACGCCACCTCCAGGGCCCCGGACGCCATGGCGCGTGCTTGGCATTGCGGGATTCCGCACCCTCCCACCGGAAGGCGACGTTTCTGGAGATTGCGCCCAATGTCCATGCCCTGGATCACGACATCCAGTCACTCCTCATTGGTGGTTCCGCACCTCCCGCGGAGCAATGTTGCGCCTCGGACGGCTAATGCTTATCTGATTGCAAACCCAGGTGCGCCCAAGCAGCAACACGGGAGCAATGGCGCCAAAGCGTGTCCCCGGCCGCCGCATTATTTTGCGGTCTTCAGCTGCGGAAAGCCGCCCGCGCAGAAGTATATGTCAGCTCTCCCCTGAACACCTTTGGCGCCAAATTACGTAGGGCGTTCTGAATCACTCCATGTCACTTTGATATATAATTCCCCCTTCCGACGACAATAAAATAACATAGCACCCATTCGCCCAGCCTCTCCGCACTCTTCCCGTGAGCATCCTAGCACTCCAGCCAATCAATAACCACCATAACCACCATAACCACCTTAAAGCAACCCCCAATCTCGCTTTGTTACACTCTCCTCACATCAGCGCTATGGCACCGCGCGTTCTCGTCTTCGGGGGCACCGGCCCGGCGGGCATCTGCCTCCTCCGCGAGCTCCTCTACCGTAAGCAGGCCACACGGGTTTTCGCGCGAAATCCGTCCAAAATTCCTGACGACCTCACCTCAAACCCCCTCCTAGAGGTTCGCCTCCGTCACCTCCTTCCTACCAACTCTCCCGCTCGTTCTAAGCCTCGATTGACGTGGCTTATAGGTCATCAAGGGTGAAATCGACGACACAGAAGCCCTCTCCGCCGCTCTAGCCGGAACAACGGTAATCGTCTCCCTCCTCGGTCCCAATAGAATGATCGGGATCGACCCCTCCGTCTACATTGGCTTCTACACCCGCCTCTTTCCCCTCATGCGGTCCCACAACGTGCGCCGCATCTACGCCATGTCCACCCTCTCCTACTGGCATCCGAACGACAAGTTCTCCCTCTACCGCCTCCTCATTGTGGCCCTTGTCTTTGTAGTCGTGAACAAGGGCTGGCGGACGGCGCGGGGCATGGCGCGCGCCTTCGAGGAGGCCGGCGAGGGGATCGATTGGACGGTCTATAGGATTGGGGGGATACCCGGGGGCTGTGACCATGAATCGTGGAGGAGAGATAGGGAGGATGGTGAGGCGTTTGAGGGGTGGATTGGGGAGAAGGGATGGATGGGTTGGCAAACGAGGGGAGCGCTGGCGAGGTGGTTGGTTGATGCAGTGGAGGATGGCAAGGAGAAATGGATTGGGAAGATGCCGGCTGTTAGCCGGCTCGCTGGGAGTAAGAGGAAAAGCGAGTAAAGAGCCGATTGGTTTGCAGCGTTTGGTCAATACTTGTTCGTTGGAGATATCAAATTGCCCGTTAGGGCTTGCTATATTCAAAACCTAGTTTCAGCCAATAATTCATCTCCCTCTCACCCAGCCTACAGCCTGCTACCCATGTTGATGTGCACCGCCTTCACCTGCGTGTACGCATCGATGCCCACGTCGCCAAGCTCCCTCCCAATACCACTCTGCTTGACACCACCGAAGGGCACCAGGGGATCGCAGTCCTGGCTGCTGTTGATCCACACCGTCCCGGACTCGACCTCGCCCGCGACGCGGTGCGCCCTCTCCAGGTCCGTCGTGAAGATGGACGCGCCGAGCCCAAACAGCGAGTCGTTTGCCAGCTCGATCGCCTCCTCCTCGGTCTTGAAGCTCGCGATAACCACAACGGGGCCAAAGATCTCCTCCCTCCAGATGCGGGTGGTTGGCCGCACGTCCCTGAAGACGGTGGGCTTGATGAAGAATCCCTTGCCGTCGCCCACGGTCAGGGCGTCGCCGCCGTGCGCCAGCTTGGCCTCGCCCTTACCAATGTTGATGTACTCGAGCACCTTCTCATACTGCACCTTGGACACCTGCGGGCCCTGGTACGTCTCCTTATCCCATTGGTTCCCGACCTTGCTCACCTTCTTGACCGTCTCGACGAACTGGTCGACGAAGGTGTCGTAGATGTCCTCCTGCACCAGGATGCGCGAGGTGGCGGTGCAGATCTGACCCGAGTTGGAGTTGATGCCCATGTGCGACCACTTAACGGCCTGCTCCATGTCCGCGTCCTTGAACACGAGCAGAGGGCTCTTTCCGCCCGTCTCGAAGGTGACGTTCTTGAGCGTCTGCGCCGCGCTGGCCATAATGGCCTTGGCCGTCTGTGTGCTCCCGGTGAACGCTACCTTGTCCACCAGCGGGTGGTTCACCATCGGCACGCCCGCCTCTTTGCCGAGTCCGTTAATAAAGTTCACCGTACCGGCGGGGAAGCCGGCCTTCTTGACCAGGTCAGCGAAGACGAGGAGGGAGAGGGGCGTCTGCTCGGCGGCCTTGAGGACAATGGCATTGCCGCAGGCCAGGGCGGGGCCGAACTTCCAGGCGATCATGGAGGTGGGGTAGTTCCATGGGATGATCTGGGAGATGACGCCGATGGGCTGGCGGATGGTGTAGGCGAACTTGGTACGGCTGACGGGGATGAGCTGGCCGTTGATCTTATCGGCGTAGCCGGCGTGGTTGCGGATGACGGCGGCGGCCTCGGGGATGTCGCCCTCGTAGGCCTCGAAGAAGGCCTTGCCTGGGGGGTGAAGTTAGCGGGCCGCTCGAGAGGAATATCCGACTGGGTGGGCTATATACCGGTATCCCATGCGTCAATGGTGGCAAACAGCTTCCTGTTCTCATCGATCAGGTCGGCGAGCTTGTAGAGAAGCTTGCCGCGGTCGGGGCCGGACATGTGCTTCCACTCGGGGTTCCGCAGCGCCGCGTAGGCAGCTTTGACCGCGCGGTCGATATCCTCCTCGGTGGCGGCCTGTACATCGACGATGGGCTTCTCGGTCCTGGTCGGAGTGCCGTTAGCTGCGGGGTCGAACTGACGGAGACAGTGTGGCCCAGATTGGGTTCCGACTGCGGGGAGGCGGGAGAGGGACGAGAGAGACGAACGCAGGGTCGATGGAGGTGATGGTGCCGCCCTTAGCGGCCTTGCAGAACTCGCCGTTGATAAAGAGGCCCGTCGGCTGGGTGTAGGTAACCCCGTTGGGCGCTGTGAGCTGAACGGAGAGGTCGGACATCGTGAAGCTTGACTTTGAGGATTTCGCTTTTTGGCGGGGTTTCGTGCTAATGGGTGGAACGTTCTTTCGTGGTCGGGTGGGGGCGAACGGCGGTGAAGGCGAGCTTTGGAAATGTCGCGTGGGCCAACCGAGGGGAAGGAATGGAGGAAAGTATGCGGGAGAGAAGAAAGAAGGGAGGCAGAAAAAAAATATCTGATGATGAATGACGTCCCGCTGCAAAACTTTCTGGGTGGGCACTGGAGAGGCACCACCCTCGGCGAATTACCCCTCTTTCACCGCTCTCGGTGGCTCCCGAGTAGTCAGCTTTGGCCCTGTAACCCCACCAAAAGGGCTCTGCGGGCCGTCCAGTAGTGTTTCCATAGTCGGCCCGGAGTTGATTTCAATACAATTCGCACATGTACGTTTCCTCAGATCCCAATGCTCAAAGGGCCAACCATGTTGGAAGCTCGAGGAAACGAGCTATGGCTGGGTTCTTTCTCCAGCTCGAAGCTCACCCCCAAAGCTCCAGCTGCCGAAGGCTTGAAGCTTGCCATGGGTTCCCACTGCATATCCGTGCCGTTTTTGGTTAATGCGACGCTGTGGCTCTGCCGTCCCCACCCCGGCCAGTGCCAAGACGGTCCAGCAAGGATACAGAAGGATGAGAGTTAATATAAGAGCTTACTTCTAGAGGCCCAGGCAATAGCCCATGGCATGTCCGTCGTATTTCATGATGGATATGAACGTGAAAAGGACATTGACCTATCCCTACGTCTACCGACGTCCTTTCGTCGACGCGGAGTACCTCTCGGTACTTGCCTTGTACATCACGAAAAGGCCTTCAAGCAGCTCGGCCATCGGTAGAAGACTTTACTGTCAACTGTATCGTGCCCCATCGAGGTCGCGGCGGGATGGGATAAGACAGGCCAATCGATGCTGCTCTACGCCTTTATATTCCGACTTAGATTTCACCTCCTCCCTCAAAAAAAATTCTTATCGTTAACTGTGTATTGTGTTTGGTTACCGTTAGACGGAGAAATCATTGAGAAGAGATGGATTCTGGACTCGGGCACTCATTACCTGCGTCCAGCCGCCTCTTAGAGTCTCCGTGCGCCGTTTAAGCAATTATCTGAGACCACCAGGAGAATCACACTATCCAGCCTTCCGCTCCCAGCAGCCGAGTAGTACCACCTACCGTCCCCCAAGGAGGGGACCTCAGAGCACTCCATCACCACCATTGTGATATCAGGGTTATATCTTCGTGGGTTGTAAAGAGTAGGGTTAAGGGACTTTGGGGGTTTGCTTTAAAAGGAGATGCGTCTAACGTGGCAGACGCTAATTTTGCGGCCGGAGGTGCAGTTGATCACGGTGAAGGTGTCCGCGCCGGCCGATGGCTAGGCATAGTTATCGATGTTCATCATGAGGTAGTTGCGTGCACTGGTGGTAGGTGGTGTCGTGGCCGGCCGAGCCGCAGGAGGCGTCCCAATGTGTTAGGGAGCTTTTCTGTGGGGGTCCAGATCATTGTCGTGGCTTCCCTTGCCTCTAGAGATACCCGCCCATATCTCGTGGGGATCAAGACGGTGGCGGTAGAGCTACCGAGGTTGATTATCATAACGTGTACGGGTGTGTCGGGATATTCTGAGGCGTAATAGTCCGATACGGAGAGCTGGACACGCACCCCAGCTGTCCGAGATCGTGAAATAAAGAAAAATACATCCATTCAGGGAGATGGGTTTCACTTGCACTATGAGAGGTGAGGTGGCCTGATGGCGCGAACTACACCCAACAAAGTATCATTTCTAGCTAACGCAAAAACGAGGTACTATATATCGTAAGACGTGTTCTGCGTTTGGACCGCGCCTGTATCTCTGTGAGAGACTATAATCTGGAGTGGAAGAATGGACTTCGGTCATAACTCTGCCAGCTCCACTGGGATTGGGGAAATAGCCCCATGACGGCTGCTCGAGCCTGCGTGAACCCGGAACAAGGACTGGTGTTTCAAGACCAACGCCATCTTGGGTGTTGGCGTATCACATTCCTACGTTACTTCCGTTGTGCCGAGTCCCTGTTCCTGTTACGTCTATATTCCAAAATTCCCCCCCGGGAGTCGAATGATCACCCGGGCGTCCCCGTCGTCCCTTCTCAATTAGCACAACTGGCTAACCACTTTGTTTTGGCTGCCGCCTGTACCTCTTTGGCCTTCCTCTCTACCTCCAGCTTCTTTCAGCCCTCTTCCTCAACTCGACGCCTCTCTTCCTCTTTCGTGTCTTGGCCTTGGAGCGCGCCCTCAGCTCAGCCACAATTTTCTTCGGCGCCGCCCGTTCTGGGTGCTTCATGTCCTCGTTCCGAAGATGTCTCTGCTCCTCCCGGACCATGTGTTCCTCCTCGATGATGATACTCACGTCCCGTCCAGTTTCTTTCTTCGCGCCATAAATTTTGATGTGAGCATCCGCCTGAGCTTACTTCATGGCTTCCACCTTTCGCTTGATGCTTGCCTCTGTCTCCTCTCGGATGTTCTTTTCCATCTCTACCTGCCATCCCCTCTCTACTTTTACAGTTTAGTTTTGTGTAACTGTCCAGTACTGCCTTCGTTTTCGAGCGTTTCGAGAGCGGGGCTGGATCCCCGGGGCGGCTCGAAGCGTGAAACATTGGTGTTGGGTGGCTGTTATCGTTTCCAAGTTGGAAAGCGAGTAGGGGTTGAGATACAAAAGCCTTCGCAGGAGAAATCGAGGAGGTTGCGTGTCCAATATTGACGACGGACAGCGGGAGGCCATATCAAAACTTTGATGTCCAATCCTAGGACGTTGGCCATGCAGAACCCCCCCCCCCCCGCGGGTATTGTCAAGATGGGCGGTAGCTCGGCCCAGCGTCCTCGTACGAAATAGAGAGCTGTACGTCACTAGATATTCCGGCCGCCGCGGTACGATCTAACTCAAGCTCATGATCATCCGCGGCCTCTCGCACTTAGCCAGTCATTTCGATACAACATAGCGGCGTCTGATATTACGGAAAGGGGGTAAAGTCGCGAAGGATGGTCCTTGTAGATCGGCCGGATTCCTCCGTCTAGCCGTCCAAATCATTCAATTCAAGTGGTGACAAGTCCCTATATGATTCGTGGGTTATCGTTCTCACAAATATCATGACATCGAGTGACAAGGGGACGGCGCAAGTCACGGACCGTCTCCTTCTTGCTTACCGGGTGATTATTCGTCTGTTACCTCATTCCAGGGCCTACCCACACCAGGGCGTCAACTCCTCTTCGACGAACAAGTTCCGATGCTGCATCCGGAAAGGCCCATCGTCGATGTTTAGCTGCTCTAATCGCCGAATGGATGCACCCCACCGCATAGGCACGCGCGAAGAAGTAGTCCTGCGTTTCCTCCTTGAAGGCAAAATACTAGGCACCACGGACGGCGGCAAAGCCAAGGCATAACTGGATAAGTAAGCGGAAGAGCTCAATAGGACAGGATTACTTATGTGAATGACTTACGGAGAACTAAGGGTTATTATATCCGATACCCTAAATGCACACCATGAGATATAAGACCGGCAGTGGGGTCCTTGTCTAGTCTTATATATGAAGGCCATAGGAGGATCAAAGTTAGGAGTCGAGGATGGTCTTGAAGGGCTGTGGTTCGGGAGACAAGGAACTATTGGAGGAGCATGCAACTGGCTGCGTAAGAAGGTTCCCTCAAGCTCTCCTAACTCTCTAAGCAGCTGCTCGCCCTGCTCGGCCGGTACAGCCCTCTGGCGAAATGCCCACATAGCCGATCCCTCGGCTTATCGCTACAGCCACTTCGAGTCCGCCCACTACACTTCCAAAACTTCTCGGCTAGAGGCCCTACCAGCACAGCAAACCTCCCCGCCCCTCTATATATCCGTTCGTCCCTCTTTCTCCCCAACACCACGGCACCCTCAGACCTCCTGTTCACTAACAGAGTCATGTATCCCTTCAGCGGAACTTACGTGCCTTCCTATTCCAGTCCTCCTCGTCAAGGAATTCGGTCCTCACTGCCACTGTCCGCAAGCTAAGGCGGTCGCCGTGTGCCAACCTGCTGTTCGTCGATGCCCCTGCTCAAGTTCATACAGTGCCCCATATCACAATCGCCGGAAAATGCATGTTGATGCGATATTCCCACGTTCGCGTGCGGCATGACCGTCTTCTCGTCCTCCAGCCCTGAACATCCGCCACAGCTCCATCGTAAGGCTTTGCACGACGATGTGTACAGACAAGATCTCTACATAAGACATAGTCCTATCCTTATACTGGACGTCAAACTATACCAGCTGCACGTCCTTCTACTCCTCCGGTCTTCCGGCGCGGGTTCGTAGAAAATAACTCGCTCGTCCGATGCCGCTCACGACCACGATAGTGCCCGGTAAGGCGCCTGGTGGGCTCTCTTCACTACGCCGGAAAGACACCGGTTTTCAAAGGGACTGTGAATTGTCCAGTGCGTAAGGCTGGAGTACTCCACCAGCAATGTCTTGCGGTCTATTTTGCCTGCGGACAACCCGCGGGTCTGTGGACAGTTCAGGGTCCTAAAAGGCCAAGTCGAGACTCTGGGTAAATACTATTCGCAGACCCGAACCCGCTCACGCACCTCCGGCACAAGCGCGATTTCCCACAGTAGCGGATCCGCAGCGACTGGCTGGGCTCCTGCAGACACCAGCCCAGCTGGGGCAGTGGTGCTTCGAAAAACAGCCGTCTGAGGTCCTCCAGCTTCGCATTATGGGATAGCGTCGCATCTATGTACGTAGGCTTGGCTCTGGCAAGGTCTTCATTACCAGCTGTCCTCATGGGATACTGCCGTTGGAAAAAGATGTTTTGATTGCCCCGGGGGGAGGAGCATAGTTGTCGGTCTGATGGTCTGCCAGCTTACCCAGCTGGGTGAAGCGTCAGGGGCACCCTGGCTGCGCCAGCCACTGACGATATGCCCGTAGCCTGGGGGTGGGGCAGCCTAGTCAGCTATTTATGCGTTGCGAGGTCTGGAGCGGCGGTCATTAGTCTGCTTCCTACGAGTGGGCCGCTCTCCTGTTCTTTTTCGATCTAAAATTCGATAGGCGAAGAAAAGCGTGGCTTAATGAGGTTAGACTGGGGTAGTTTTTCTTTCTCATTTCTTATCACGCCAGGGGCTTTGGGGATGAGGTCTTGCCGATGCGGACTTGAGATTGCAGGGCTACGCTACTGCAGGCACCGGAAAACGAGGGAAGTTCAGGAGTTTAAGAGTGGCCATTGGTCCACAGGGAATGGAGTCGCCCGGCGGGCTTGGATGGACCCCCATGCGCAACTCGTTGGCCCTCTTTCCGGGACCGCGGGAGTGTGGGTGGCAAAAGGAAGGCGACTCCAGCGCTCTTGGCATGTTCTTGGCGACACACAAACATCCAGGCCGAGGTACCATGGGTGATATCTTGTGCAACAGGTCCATGTCTTTGTGGTTAGTGCGAACGGGAACTGGGGCCCTTGGCCCAGTCTCCGATGTTCGGCTCGCGACAGGCCCTTGGTCTCGAATGTCACGATTTCCACTCGAACCCCTTCTGTGTTTCCAGTTGCCCCTCTCCCTCAACCGTTGAAGTCTCAGGGCGGCGTATCACGTCTAGTTCAAAGCTATTGTTGCCCCCCGACGATCCTCCGCAGGGCCTGGGTGCCTTTTACAATCCAGCCGCGCACCCTGTAACCCCCGCGCCTCGCTCTCGGCCGGCCCCTGCCGCAATGAGAGCCTCGCGCTGGGGCTTCCTGGCACCATGCGCTTCCCTGGTCTCGTTGTCCATCGCCCAAGACGTCGTCTACGTGACTGATCTCACCATTTTTACCCTCCTTGTCTGTTTTGTCCATCCGTGCCACCTTCAGCCCAACAGCGGCGAGTGGCTGACCTTGCTCCGCAGGCGCCATGTGCGAAGGACGCGGTCTCCGGCGTCATCGGCGCGATGACGAGTGACTCCTGCGGCGAATCTGTTTCGGAGCTCCAGTCCTGCGTGTGCTCCAAGAACAATAACCACGACGAAATCCTCGAGTCGATGTCCACTTCTGTCAGTTTCCGGTGTGGCTCGACCGCGTCCGACGACTACGAAAGTGTCACTTCGATCTTTGATAAGTACTGCGATCCCGGTGCTGACATCGACTTCGCCACGCCCACAAACGACGTCGTGGAGAAATATCCCACTGATATTGGGGCCTTTCACGAGCTAGCCCCTTGCGCCCAGTATGGCGTGTCTCTCGGCATGCAGTAAGTCGCCCTTTCCCCTGGCCCGCCCTCTCTTGCTTTGATTGTACCACTTCGCGTGCGTCGCCCGAGCTAACGTACGTGGTAGGGAGATGGTAGGTACTCGGGCTCATATGTACCCGGCACGCGCACCTCCCGTCCTTGCGACTATCTAGATCGGCCCTCCTGACACGTTTTCCAGACCGACCTGCTCTGCCCTGAGCCCGCGAGTCTTCTTGCCCCGTGCATCTGCGGAAAGAACCAGAACTCGCTGATGGCGAGCCAGACCATCGACAGCTCCGTCAAGGTGGACTGCTCGAACGACCAAGACGTGACCTCCGCGCAGAACTTTTTGTCAGCTTACTGTGCCATGACGGCGGGGACGACGTCATTTCCCAAGCCCTCCATGCCTCCTGGCGACAGTATGCTCCTCATCTCGACACATCGCCTTTGTTCGAATATACTGATAACGCATCTAGTGACGTATTACATCACCGCGCTCCCTCAATACAGCTCGCTCGCACACTGCGCGCAGACCGGTATAGACCAAGCCCTGTATGAAGTACGTCTGGTCTCCAATCCCCGAGTTATGACGTGTCAAGAGCAGGCAGTTCACACTGACGTTTCCATCCTCAGCACTACAGTAGCTTCTGTCCCCAGGGGCCGCAAGTGTTCGCGGGCTGTGCGTGCATGAAGAGTGGCATGGCAAGCATCGCCACTAGTCGGATATCCTCGTCTGTGAAGTGGGCTTGCGATTCGACTGCTACCGACGATGTCTCGTCCGCTATTAGTGTTTGGGACTTTTACTGCAGCGCAGCCAATGATGAGGTCACGGCAACAGGTGTGACGGAGTCGGGTAGGTTTGGCTCTCGCTGTGTGCCCCCTTTTCTACCGGGAGTAGCTGACTCTGGAATAGTTGGCCAGCCCGTTCGCACGGGGGATGGCTTGGACGGTCCCGAGGTGACGGCTGGAGGCGGTTCCGGGTCAGACATCGAGGACACCAATACCAGCGGGCGCCCCAGCGTGGGCACCATCGCCGGCGTAGTTGTCGCCGGCGTCGCTGTCATTGCGGGCATCGTGGCCGCGATATGGTACCTATTCAGGAAAAGGGTACTGAGAAAGCAGAACCTGGTTGGTGCGACGTCTGCTACCGCTGTCGCCACCAACAAGCCGGGGCCGCCATCTCCGTACTACGGGAAGCCCGAGCTTGTCGGCGACGCCGTCGTCAGTGAGCTGCCGTTGCTTAGCCCGCTAGCAACCCAGGCATCGCCTTTTCATAACGACGGTACTCCGTCGCCCGCACGGCCGGTTCCGGAACTCTATGGTATGGGTCACAACTACACGGCGGAGCTCTCGGGGGTTCGACCAGTGCAGGAAGTACCCGGCCACCCCAGTGCATTGAAGCCGGAGCTGCCCGGGGGCACGGCTCATGGCACAGCCCGCCCGCCGCCGAATCGACCTGAGCTCGGCTCAGGCCCGTACGGGAATGCCCATCCCCAGGAACTGCATGGGCAACCACTGGCGATGCAACATGGGCATAGCCCCGTGCCGCAGCAGCGGAGTCCGCAAACAGACGCTCAGGGCATGAGTTGGCAGTCAGGCCCAGTGCAGGGATACTAATACAGTTCCACGAAACAGTGACGAGACCTGTGCTCACAACTAGTGTGTCATTTAGTGCGTGTTGTCTAAGACGCAAAGGGCAGAGACGTGAAAAAGGCCTTGAAAAGGGATTTGCGTCTGATCATGGAGTAAAATCTGTCAAGTACCTAGCGGCACGTTGAACATGACTTGGGCAGCTAGGATGTGGATGACTCGCTCTCCATATACGCTTGGGCCTTGCGGTTGGAAAGGGGACCAAGCTTGATTAAGATACTTTGACGTGATTTGACGCGTTAGGATAGGATCGATGTACAATATTGGGACCTTTTGAGTGTTTTCGTGCGCATTCCGTTCCTTAGAGCTGCACAGTTCCTATGCATTATTGAAGGTGCCATAGGCCTGTCAATTGCCCAATGAGAGTGGAATGTCCAGCTGCTGCCGGCCTTATTTGAGGAAACATATGCATTGCTAGTTAAGCATACGCAAGGCGTTGGTAGCCAAACTCTCAAGACTGCACGATACACCCTTGGCTTTTGCTATTATACACCGGAGCGAATAGGGATGTAGAGCACACACTGATCTTTGGTAATTCTTGATGCTCAACCTGCGTAGCACGGTTCGTATATAGGATCCTCTTCATCCTTTTTTTTAGCTCCTCATAAGCAGGTGCTTCTTTCCCCTGTCTCTATTACTGTGTTTGTCCAGATGTTGCATGCAGAAGCCGTCAGAGCTGCTACAGAAAGGCGCCTACCGACATCTTGAGCACCGGCGCCATCCTCTCTGCTGTGTTAAATTGGCTATGCGGGCTTTGTGGGTTAACTCAATGTAACTAGTTGTGTGATTGCCTGCACCTCACCATCCTCATACGATACTAAAATTGCTGTGAAACAAGTTGTCCGGGCCCAAGGGACTCACGTCCTATTAGCCCGCCACCGCCCTGGATGCTCCAAAAAAAAGCCTGACAGGAAAGGGAGAACTTGTCGTCGAGAAACTTCTAGCCATGCACACCGGTTATTCTGAGTTGGGAGGGCCTCACTTAGTTTAATTCCGTTATCCCGTTCCGCCTCCCAAGGCTCCCGCTTGATTCATCTTCTCCTAAATCGGCCAATCTTGAGGGAAGCGGCTCGCGCTATCCTTGAGGACAGAGATATTTGACAAGTCGTGTGTGGCGGGAGAGAAGTGCGTCCGGCCTCGAGCTCTGCTGAGAGCCGCGCTGTCCTAACACAAAGCAACCGCCACTGCCGCTGTGCCAGCTCGAGGCTACGAGCGCCAGTTAGAATCAGTGGTGTGTAATAATCTTACATATGGGGTATGAGACCTATACTGCGTTATCCGGGCTCACGCAGCCCCCACAAGATATAGGCTGCTGGACGGCACCGGTCGTAATGACAATACAATAGTTTCGAGATCTAAGACTCCGACTGAAAAGGCGTGATAGGACCCAGTATATAAAATAATTCTAAGACGTCATAGTCCCGCGACAAAGGACATTTTTCTAGTTGCGACAGTTCCGTCGCTATGATCGCCTCAAAACCGGTTGGTTCAGCGTTACCTTGGGACTTTGCCGCAATGCATTATACATGCACTTGGGGGTTGCGGGAGTCCTAGATGTTTGCATCCTCGGTGTAGCAGGCTACCAGGCGACTTGTTGGATACGCCGCGGCTACTTCCCGGTCGGTCCCTATGGCTGAAGTTGGCAGCTCGTAGTTCCAGAGCACTCAGAATCAATACGCCGGAAACGCTAACTAGCATGGCATCGTGTTACGGTATTTCTCCTTCTTTGAAGTCTAGGAAGAATACCAGAGCGATGTTAACTATTCGTTACGTACCAAAGGCATAAGTACTCAGTAACGGCCAATTCACGTGCGGCGTCTCGGGCATTCGGCAACGCTGATGAGGTCATACGATCGGACTCCGACCTCCGCCGACACTTCAGCTTCTTGCAACAGAGCAGCAACTCTTCCTCATAACGACCTTTTTTTTTTTTTTGCCCCGCGCGGACAGTCAATTCCCCTAGTACGTGGCAAGCCATCACGCCCTGAGATCGCTTGCGTTACCACGACAGCCTCCAGATGAGCACCCGCGTCCTAGGCCAAGCTGCCAAAATGTCTCTATCGGACACCTTCCCATGGGTGACGAAGCCCATTATTGTCAGCGCGCCGATGCGCGTCTTCTCCGGCCCGAAACTCGCCGTCAATGTCACCAAGGCGGGCGGCCTCGGCTTCATCGGCCCCAACCCCAAGGCCGAAGCCACACTCGCAGACCTCGCCGAGGCGCGCTCGCTCCTCCAGGGATCGTCCGGCAGTTTAGGCTCCTTCGTCAACGCCTCCAAGCTCCCCGTGGGTATCGGATTCCAGTGTTGGGATGGAGACCTGAAATTCGCAGTCAAGGCGGTAGCGGAGCACCGTCCCTGTGCGGTGTGGCTCTTCGCGCCGCGGAACGGGCAGGCAGAGCTGGATGAGTGGGCCGCTGCTATCCGGGGTGCGCATCCCGATGTGTCGATCTGGACGCAGGTGGGGACGCTGAAGGAGAGCGTAGAGGCGGCGAAGAGCGGGACGCCGCCTGATGTGCTGGTTATCCAGGGCGCTGAGGCGGGCGGGCATGGAAGGGCGCATGATGGCATGGGCCTTATGACGCTTCTCCCCGAGGTTGTAGACTCGATGAGAGACTCGGGGATCCCCCTCTTCGCAGCCGGGGGTATCGCCGACGGTCGTGGCGTCGCTGCTGCGCTTTCGCTAGGTGCAACCGGCGCCGTAATGGGTACCCGCTTCCTCGCCTCAACAGAGGCGCGCATTAGCAAGGGCTACCAAGATGAGGTCGTCCGCGCCACAGATGGCGCCTCGTGCACGACGCGCACCATGCTGTATAACCACCTCCGGGGCACGATGGGCTGGCCCGAGGCGTTCAGCCCGCGGGGCATCGTCAATAAGAGCTGGTATGAGTACCAGGCCGGCGTGCCCTTCGAGGAGCTGCAGAAGAGGTACAAGGAGGCGGAGGGGGCGGGCGACGCGGGATGGGGTCCTGATGGTCGGCTGGCTACGTACGCGGGAGCGGGAGTCGGGCTGGTGAGAGGGGTCGAGGACGCCGGGACGATTGTGAGGCGGGCGCAGGAGGAGGCGAGGGAGGTGCTCAGACGGGTGTCGGGGGATTAAGATGGGTGTTATATATTCATTACCCGTTCGAAGTAGTATCATTTACTCGTGTCCAAAAATAAGAACCAACAGTATCCCGGATATCAAACGCTTCGCTCAAACCAGAACCATGGCTAACCAAAAACAGCCGGCACCCCCACGCCTTCCACCCCCTTTAGTTGTCTTCCTCCTCCACACACCGCTGCTCCTCCGCTCCGGCGTTAAACATCGTCCCACAGAGCACTCCTAGTCGCGGGAATCCCGTATCTCCCTCGACCTTGTCCCTGAACCGCTCGTCGCACCAGAATTGCGTCGTGTTGCTCTTGTCCTGGCAGAAGGAGATACAGCACCCAGAGTCGTTGGGGACCCAGACGTAGGAGAAAGCGTTGAAAGGGAGGTCGTGGAACCCTTCGCTGGTCATGATGTCGGTGGCTTCGCCGCCATAGTTCGGGTCGGAGAAGGCCTGGAAGGCAATGCCGCGGTCGGGGATCGTGCCGTTGTTGAGGAAGTTTTCATCCGGGTTGTTGTCATCCGGGGTGTCGTCGTTCGCGCTGGGGGAAGACTGCGTTAGCGCTTTGTTTCTTCTAAAAGAGAGAGAGAGATGAGTAGGTTGGGATGATTGCGCGGGCTACTCACTCGCCATCGTCCGACGATGAAGAGCCCGAATTCCGCGCTGATATTCCACCACCAACTCCGCCTCCTATCGCCGCCAGTACAACAACAATCGCAACCACGAGCACAATCCAAAAAGTCCTCTTCTTCATCCCACACACCCTCTCCTCCTTCACCGGCTCATCGCCCGCCCTCCCTTCTTCTGCCGCCCCAGCCGCCCCCGAATCCCCCTGCCCAGGCTCCGTGGCTGGCGTTAACACATTCGTATCTGTTGGCGAAAGCGCCGACACGGGCGCAGGCCTCCACACCCCATCGTCGCCCTTCACGAGATCTGGTGACTTGGGGCCCTCCTGCCCGTCGACGGTGTACTTGAGGTCGCGCTCCTCCGGGCGCGGGGACGTCTCGGCGATGTACTTGGGGTCCTTCTCGGCGAGGTGCTCGTGCGCGAGGTAGGCGTCGCGGTTGGAAAGGACCTGCGGGGACGAGTCCGGGACAACCTCCGGAAGGTTCTCGTCCGCCGGCACGGGCGGGTGGCTCATCCCTAACGAGTGTAGTGGCCAAGGATTTAACGTTGTGGACCGTGAGAAGTTTTGGGGGTAGAAAAAGGAATTGAGGGAAGAAAAGGGCGCGACTCCACTAATCGACAGGAGGTTATTCGTTCGGGGTCGATTCGTCGCGCGCTGGAAAATATGCGAAACCCGCCCTGGTGGTATCCAGAATCCTGCAGTGCGGATAGGCCAAAGTTAAAAGGGAAAAAGAAACGCCGGGGAAAATGGGATTCAGGATGTTAGGGGCTGCAGCGAGCCTTGTCAGAGAAAGCAAGTTTGCGAGACAGAATGCGACATTCCCTTTTCTTGTGGGGGAAGCTCCGCGGGATCCGCAAGTGTGAACGGGCCCCCTCCTCGTTCGACAGCCAAGTGATTGGGCACGGCACCCGGTGAAACGGTGAATCAATGTACTTCCCGATCAGGTAGGATACCCACAAGGCTCTTCACCCCGCCACTCAAATCCCGAGGTGGAGAGGATCGTCCCCAGGGGCAGTTCATGGTTCCTCATTGGCAGGAGGCTGGGAGGCGGATTGCTGGTCCAAATGCTGCGCAAAAGAGGGGGTTTAATATCGAACGGTAACACGACTGGCTGGAGAACAGGGGGCCGAGATCTGCGAGCCGGGTTAACACCAAAGTGGAGATATTTGTGGAGAGTGCCAGCTGCTTGCCAAGATGCCTGCTAGGCTGTGTTCTTTGATGCTTTGTGCGCCCTCGTGTCTCGCATTGGGGGAGGTGACGCGAATTGGGACGACATCCCGTCTGTCGAGTCGCACGCAATGTCCCCTAATATAGAGACAATTCGTTACACAACACACGGAGGGACTTGTATGGTCCGGTTTCGCGAAACTGCCGCCAAGGAGGGCTTGGGGGCGGAATCTCGCATATTTTAGTGGCTGTGGCTTGCATGGTCTTCGCCCGATCGCTAGGGGTAAAGAGATCGCAAGTTCTCGGAGGCTTTTCGGGGCAGGCCCGCCGATTGGACGGGCGGACCGGAGGACGCCGCATCCGTCCCTGTGCCGAGGCCTTAGACGAGATTGAGGTGCAATGTAAAATTAGCTCTTGTCGCTTTTGTTGTGAAGACCAGGCTAGCGGCTAAATGTCCATGTCAACGCGGTCTTTCAATGACTTGGGCGTTTAATCGGGCTTTATGTGGCCGCTTAGGACGCGAGCTGGGCGATATTGGCTGGGCGATATTGGGACAATCCCCGCGAGGCGGACTTGGTATATTAAAGGGGGGTTCATGCGTTCGTCGTTCGTTCACAGCATGCACGCCGGATCGTTCAGGTTACAGAATAAGGTGTTATTGTCCCCACCGCCTAGCTCGAAGCTGCTGAAATGCTAGAGCACGTCGCAATTTACTAGGACAGGCCTGATTCTTGGCCGAGGAAACCCTTTTATGTGGGGCCGACAAGATCGTTGGTGCAAGATTTGAACAGGTGGGGTGGTCCTGGGAAGTTGAAAAATGACTGCGTCTTGTTCTGGTGTGGAGCGACCGTTGATCAGTCCTCGAGATAATTGTAGTTAGTAGCTCGTGCACGTGTCCAGAGTCCAGTTTGCGGAAAAGGAGATGGGGCTTCTGGTTGCAGGCCAAGGGAATTTTATGGAGTCCAAGTGGTAGAAGAGTAGTTTTATGGGTGGACCGAACATAGCGCCCATTTGTCTAGAATACAATTGAATAATGAGCGAGCCCATCCACAGCGGCGGTGACCTCAGCATGTGCTGGCGGGGAAGCATCAGCGCCGCAACATGTCACCGTTACGTCAAGAGCCAAACTGCAACCATCGCTTACATACGAGAGAGAAAACCACCTCATTCAGTTCCTGTCCTTACAGTGGTGACATACGGCACCCAAGACTTCAAGCGAGGCAATCGGGTCCTGTGATGCACAATGGTGGACTACGACCTCGAGATGCCGACATGTCGGGGCATGGACATCCAGGACCTCTCCATCGCTCAGCTGCAAGAACATATGAAGAACGGCACCTTTTCGGCATGGGATCTAACAACCTGCTACCTAGAGAGGGTAAAGCGGGTGAACACGATCCTGAAGTAGGTGGACCTTCCATGGAACGGGACAGATGATACTAAACTACGTCCAGAGCCTTCATAGAAGTGAATCCAGATGGTGTTATCATTGCCGCTGAGCGGGATGAGGAGCGGAGGAAAGGGCAGATCAGAGGCCCCCTCCACGGAATACCATTCGTGGTCAAGGACGTATGTAGTACATGGTAGGCCGTGCGCGGCGGAGGCCACTGACAATTTCGAGCAAGAACATCGCCACCCATGACAAGATGGAGACAACTTCCGGCTCGAGAGGTTGGTCATGGTCCCTTCCCCTAGTACTCCCCCCGTCCTACACATCTGGGCTCACATAACCAAAGTTCTTGTCGGGACCGTCGTTCCCGAAGACGCTCTCGTGGTTTCAAAGCTTCGCGAAGCCGGCGCAGTGCTCCTCGGACACGCTAATCTCTCGGAATGGGCCTGTATGCGGTCATCATACTAGTATGCATGCATCGACTCCCTACGCGCATGAGTGACGCAGATGCTAAGCCCTCAGTTCGGAGGCCTACTCTAGTAGAGGGGGCCAGTGCCGGAACCCGCACAACCTGGCGCAGCACCCCGGAGGCTCCAGCTGTGGGAGCGCGGTGGCGGTTTCTGCGTCAATGTGCGCGTTCGGACTAGCCACGGAGACGGACGGCAGCGTAAGTGCATCCACCTTGTTTATAGCGTTCACCTCTTGACGAACTATGGCAGGTCATCTACCCCGCGGACAGGAACGGCGTCGTAGGGTTGAAGCCAACCGTCGGTAGCACGTCCAGCCGCGGCATCATCCCGGAATCGCGCAACCTTGATGTGGTAGGCCCCATCGCAAAGACCGTCGCAGACACTGCTGTGATCATGTCGGCCATCATGGGGCAGACCCTCGAGGATGGCCCTGGTATGTTTCCAGACTGAAAACCTGGCTTTACGCTGCTAATGCGATCTTAGAGACACCGCTCGAGTCGTTCGTCGCCACCAGGGAAGCATTACGCGGGGCACGGTTCGGGATGCCAATGAAGAGGCTGTGGGAGGCGGCCGCGAACGCATCGCTGAAGAAGTTCCAGTATGAGACTCTGGTTCGGGTTATCGATCGTATCAGGGATGCAGGTGCGGTGGTTACGGAAAACGCCGAGATTTCCAGCGGTGAGGATATAATATCCCCGGACAAATGGGACTGGTATACCACTTCCCTTCTCCGCCAGCCTTGTCAATACATTAAATTAACATCGACCAGGAACTACCCCGGCCACCCCACCGAATCAGAACTCACAGTCGTGAAAACAGACTTCTATAACGATATAAAAGACTATCTTTTCACACTCACCACGAACCCGCTAAACATCTACTCCTTAGAAGACATCATCACTTTCAACCGCGAGCACGCGGACGAGGAAGGTGGATTACCCGGGAGGCACGACGCCTGGCCTACGGGTCAGGACGTATTCGAGGAGAGCGCTGCGACGAAGGGGGTGGAAGACGCGACATATAAGCAGGCTCTGAAGTTTATCCGTCAGAAGTCGAGGACTGAGGGGATTGACGCGGCGCTAAGTAATGAGGCGGGGCCGCTTGATGGGTTGGTTGTGCCGGTGCAGGCAGAGAGTGGGCTTGCGAACCAGGTTGCGGCCAAGGCTGGTGAGTTTCTTACCTTTGTCCAGCTGTTGTTCGCCGGGCGGCTCCTGACGGGAGGTAGGCTACCCCATGATAACCATCCCTGTCGGCCAGGACCAGAACGGTAAGCGAACATTTCCGACGGACCTGGAACTCGTACCCAGACTAACCGCAACAGGTGTTCCCTTTGGCATTGCGCTTATGCAAACGGCTGGCCGCGAGAACCTGCTTGTGAAGTACGGGTCCGCTATCGAGGACCTCGTAGGAATGCGGCCGAGGCCGGAGTTTAGAAATCCGGAGGCAGACAACTACATGTACGTCGGGATAAAGCCCGACTCGGAATTCATGATCAAGCGGAAATCGTACATTTATGGGGAGAGGCGGTCCCTGTAAGCTGTGGAAGACATTGGTGTTTGGGGCGCGTAAGCTAATGTTCTGAAAACCATGTGGGTTATAGACGGCGGGTAGAGTGAAAAGAAGGTACCACTGTCGATAGAAGCTCGGGGACGGCGTTACGCATCTCCCGCGAAGAACCTCATCACCCGGACGCGACCGTTTCATGAATACTGGTGAGATGATGACTATGGGCGCAATCTCAACACGCTCGTCGTGTGGTAACAGCCATAACATTGAGGTTTTGACATTCAGAAGGAGAATATTTAGACATCGTTCTCATTCTTGGGGCCGTTACAAGACGTTATGCATTGAGAACCAAGTTGCCTGACGGGCAAGCCGGTGGTGGTGTGGTACATGTGACAGTCTTAGTATCTTGAACACGGGTTAGGTGGTTCTACCCCGAATGCAGTTGAATGTGGTAGTTAAGTTTCTTACTCTTAAGCGGATCTGGCATTTGCTATAATAATTACCACGGGCCCGCCACACAATATCATCACTCGATATCTTATTCACCGTCCTTTTCTAACCAACAGACTGCAAGAGGCAAAATTTCTATCAGAATAGCTGTCATTGCTCGTGTATTTCCTACCTCTCGCTGTGGCTTGGACTATTTGGCTGGCCCGAAACTGTCCTTGCTCAAGACGCTCTACTATGAGTCCAAGGTGCATTCGAATATGCTACGATGTCGGGAGACACGTGCAACGCCCGGGCCGTCATCACCGCCAACGGACTCAGCATGGGTGTCCCGGAGAACGTCGCCGCCCAGTCCCCTGCCGCCTGGTTGCCATGGGAAGACTCTGTTGCAAGTAGGGTCGACTTTATGGGATACGAGATCCTGATACACAACACTTCCGAGGCCTTTACTTTGTGACAGAACAGGTCTTATAACCCTTTTATAAGAGTGATCGGGAATTACATCGATGGCTTGCAGCTCTACGAATTCTTCAATGCCTAGCCACGGGGTTTCATCGGAAGCATTGACTTCGCCGGCAGCAGCGTGCAGATCGAAAACGGGCCCATCGTCCGTATTAATATGCCCTCATCAGAGTAACTAGCCTAATGGCCTAATACCCTTAGAATCATATCCCAAAGTGGTGACGACCGGGAAACCGCCCCCAGACTTCATGTTAGTCCATTAGTTACCATCCATTCAGCGTGTCAGGATGAGGAATGCGAATAACGACTGGTTCGACGGTCAAATGGGATTCGTCTAGATGGTGCTCCTCTGCGGGTTTAGTCCAAGGAAGCCACGTTCGTCAAAACGAATGCATCAAGTGATATTTACTAACATATTACTCTTCTAACCTTGATTGTAGAGACCATCTGTTGGTAGCGCTGAACGCATGCCTAAGGGGCAAAATACGCGCTTGAATTTCGTGTTTGCTGGAGGCCGTGACTCTAAGCTCAATAAAAAGATGCCGCTAATGATTATGTACAGTATGCATAGGGTATCCCACCCTCCGAAACTATGGCAGAATTTACAATCAGCGGCTACAACCATTGCGCCAAGGCCCGAATAGGGCATCTTCTATAACGCATCCGCACGCTTCGAGATGCGGACGGGGAAGTCCTCAATAAGCCAGATCCCCTAGGCTCTATGTCAGTAGGTAATTCGTACTGGAGACAAGGCCACTTACCGCATTGATAACGCTCAGGGGTCGCTCAGGGCGAGCCATGCAAAAATCGAACCGCCTCAGTAGCTGAAAGCACATCAGCACACATCCCAGTCACCAAAATCACGCGGTGTAGTAGGCTCACCTCGACAAAAATCTTGTTCAGCTCCATCAGCGCCACGGGCTTTCCGAGACACATGTACTTCCCCGATGAGAACACGAGGTCAACTGTGCTGCTCATATAGGCCAGCCGTGCGGGATCTTCCTCTGTGAGCCACCTCTCCGGCACAAACAGCCCCGCATCTTCGCCAAAGATCTTCTTAGAATGGTAGATACTGAACGGTGACGTCCCAATATCCGTGCCTCCGGGGATGTACTTCCCATCGATAACATCGCCACCAGGTGGCACGGTCTTGAACAGCGGGCCGGCAGCAGGGGCCTTCATGCGAAGGCCTTCCTTGATTACGGCCTGTAGGTATGGCAGCTGGCGAGCCTCGGGGTCGGTTACCGGGGAGGAAACTCTACCGTCCTTGATCGCGTCGTCGATTTCGGTTCGGAGTTTTAGGTAGATGGAGGGGTTACTGAGGAGGTGGAGCATGACGACACGGATGACGGTCGCAGTTGTGTCGCTGCCGGCAACTACGTTGAGAAGGGATTCGCGGGAGGCTTCCTCCTGGTTGAGGCCATGGCGGATGAAAGAGCCCAACATGTCCGGGCGGGACACCGCGCCCGGCTCAAAGCGCTCCGCCACCTTCTTGTTCGCGACGCTGTTATTGTCTGTCAGATGTGCTCCTAGCCAAACAACATCCTCGTTCCCTCCTTGGTATATCCGAGGAAGCCAAGATAAACATACCCAATAAAAGCTCCAAACCCAAACTTATCACTTTCTTTCGGCAACGCACCCTTAAATAACCACGAGTGCAAAAGTGACACCAGTGAGGGAATATTCGCAATCACTAGGGTAACGGGGAAGAACGACCGCGTAATCTTGATAAAGTCGAAGACGTCGTCGTCCTGCTCGACGTAGCCGAAGGCCTGGCCAAAAGCGAGGTCGCTGATGACGTCGAGGGTGAAGAACTGAATCTTCTGCGCGAAATCTACGGGGCGGAAAGTGTCGGGCGTAGAGGTGTACTTCGTCTCGAAGAGGTGGATTAGGTGGGCTATGTGGGTATCGATTGTTGCGTTCATGGACTCGTTTTCCTTCCCGGAATACTGTTCCCTTAGACATCAGCGCTTGCTTGTAGAAGAGGGCGCGGAGAAGAAACAGGGAGCGGTGAGGCCTTACACCAGGTGCCATCTTGCTACGCATCTTGGTATGCGCAACCTCGTCGCGCATGGAGAAGAGGTTATCCTTCCCGGGCTCGAACCGGAGAGCGTTGTACCCTGGTTACATGGTGTTAACTTTGTCGATCCCCCGAGATAATTGACCCGGTCGGTTGGAACATACACGGGCCACGCGAGTACTCGGAGCGGACGGCCATCATGCGGCGTAATAGCTCGGGGTCGTCCGTTACCAGCTCGTTGGGACCGATGCGCGCGAGTGACCCTAAAACCGTCAGCAAATCCCCCCTGCCGTCATGCAGCCACCGCGGGCGACCCAGGCTGTCGGGTCGTCTCCATGCAATCCCCCAATCGCATGAATAAAAACCGGGTAGAGGGCAAAGGGCAAGCGCACCATATTCCTCAATCACCTCCTGGATGGCATATGGTTGCCTCCCCTTCAACGACTGCCTCACCATCCAGTACTTCGAGAATCCGCACCAGAACGGTCCCGGGACGTGCGAAAGGCGGTACCAAGCGCGCAGCGTCCTGGCAAGGAAGAGCGCCACCAGCGTTCCGGCTATCGTGCCCGCGCGAGGCAGCTCGAGGACGCGCCGCAGAAGCGCGGAAGCCTCGGATTGGATAGTGCTCAGCACGGCACTCATGGTGTCGAGACCTGCCCGAAGTCGAGAAAAAGGAAAGTGCAAGGTTGCAGCGGGCTTCAGCTGCGTATGCCGTGTTCCCTTGTCCCGTCTTTCAGCCCGTTGTCGTCCTTCGCCACCTCAAGCTGGGGGTAAAGAAGCTTGGAGGATGAGATGAAACTACGGATTGGAGATGCCAAAGCTCCGACTGGCAGTGGGGTCAGCAGGAAGAGCAACACTTCCGGCAAGGGGATAGCGGAGGGGTGGGCTCCCCGTTCCCTCGAGTTCGGAAAGGGTGGGTCCCCGGGCGGGTGGCTGTACCCGTTCTTGCCCCAAGCTTCCCTCCCAACTGGTAATCTTGCTCAGCAGGGAGGAGGGTGAGACTGGGTACATGAAAGGAAAGGGGGGGCTCAAAAGGGGAATAGTGTCCACATAGGTGATTTGAGTTGATTTGAGTGCCACCGTTAGGGTGGGTCGGGAGCCGTGATGGGCTCCGCTGGATGCCACGTCAATGGTCCGTGAACAACTGCCGCCCAGAATGCCTCGAGCGCGCCGAAATGATGCATTTGGCTTAGAAATAGTTGGTGTCTATCGCCCTCCTTTTGAGGTAACGAGGGGCCTTTAGTGGCCTTTAGTGGACCGCTGCCGGGTTAGTGGGCATTGCACGAGTCAGGGACGGGTATACCACGTAGTTCACCCAGTATTTGAGTTTTTGTGCCTATAAACGAAAAAGCCTTCACGCAAGAGGAAAGATCGCTCGATAAGACTGATGCAGAGAGCGACCGCCGCGCATCTGAGGCGGTCGCCACTCGGAATGTGTTTTCGGTCTGCTGCATATTCCAGACGCACACTGAACAAGTTTTGTAAAATTTCCAGAGCCGAGGGGTCGGGACGACAGGGCATTTGCTGCCGCAGTTTCCGCGAAGAAATTGGTTTTCTTCATGCATGGCATAACCGAAGCATGGGTTTGATTGGTGGGTGGGTCGATATTCTTCACGAGCAACCTTGGCAGCGCCATGTTTTCTCGGCGGCACCAGTGAACCCATCAGTCGTGGAGCCCCGCCGGCAAGCCAGCCTCGGCTCGAACAAGCGGCCACGCTAATATCTTTCGATTCCTACTTCGACGCTTCCCCGCAGGGCACATTTTAAGGGCCCTGATCTTCCGTCACATATTCGGAAATATCGACTGGCGGACATAGAAGAATGCTGTAAAAGTTCAACGATGGGCTACAACGAGGGCTAAAAGATGATGATATGCAATCCTGACCACCGGGACTAAAAAAAAAAAAAAAAAAATCCATGCATGCGGCAATGCCATGACGACGCGAAGAAAAATACGGATAATCAAGAGTTCGTAATGCTTCGTATATCATGAAGTGGCGTGCAGCGGCTTGCGGCCGTAGACAATGTAGCTGGAAGTCATCGTCAATATCATCGAGCCAGGTCCCTCCTCAGGGCGCGACAGAGGGGAACGAGGATACTCACATGGGCCAGTAGGCGTGTATCTTCAAATTCTTCAAGTCCTTCCTCGTCTGCGCACAAAACGCAAGTGTCTCCTCCGACGACCACCCGAGGCCCCTCGTGAAATGCGCCAGCGACAAGCCCTCTAACCCGCCCGCGATATTCGCATAAGCCCAAGCCCCCAACTCCTTGAATTTCGGATCCCTCGGCCACGTGTTCGTCGGCCACTTCCTTTGCACCTCCACAATATCCACGAAGCCCGCATCGGCCAGGTACTTCTTATACTCCGTCACAGGGAAGACAGGGCGGCCCAGGTTCTGCCCTGCCTCGATACAGAAGTCGCACCACTGGGAGAGGAAGGACCCGGGGGGGAGGGTCCCGTCGTCGGAGCGCGCGGGGAGGGCCATGTCCTGCATCTCGAGGTAGCCGCCGGGCTCGAGGTTATCGTAGGCGACTTTCACGGTGTGCGGGAGGTCGTTGAAGCAGCCGAGCATCATGCGGGAGAAGATGAAGTCGAACTTGCGGGTCCAGGTCCATTCTTTCTCGATGTCGTCGATCTCGAAGATGAGGTTCGGAGGCACAAAGTCGGGCTGGATGGGGCTCAGGTCGACGCCAATGACCTAGCGGAGCGTTAGAAATCGACTTGATGCTTGGGGGTGGTTACAACGAACCTCGGCGTCGGGGTGTAGATCGGCTGTGGTGCTGGTATTAGTTTCTATTCCAGTGCGAACCAATCGTGAGAAGAATTACCAAAGTCTATAGCCCATGACCCGGTGCCGGTACCAATGTCTAAGACGCGCCTCGCGTCTCCCCTTCCCGTAGGCGAGAGCGCCAGCTCGCCATCGAGGCACCGCACGTAGAGCTCGTGCTGTAAATCTGAGGGCAGAATGTCAGGACAAATCGCGGGTGAACGGCCCATGCTGGTTATATACCTAGTCTCTCGTTTTCGGCCTATCGTGGTAGAAATTGGTAGTTAGTGGGAAATTTTGGTGGGCAAGGAAACCATGGTAGTCATCGTGTAGTCGAACGAACCTCGTCGTTGGGAAGCACGTATTCTAGATCCGTGTCAGCTCAGCGTCCAAAGGAACCACGACATGGTCAATGACATACTGCCACGGCTGAGGGCATGATATCTCCGTCCGTTCTCCTCCTGGTACGCAAGCACACTCGACGTTATTGACGCAACAGAAGGCTCGGGTTCCTGCCACCACAAAAATCAGCGCCCATTCGCTCCCTTCCCAATTCGACTGTTGTCCTTACATCGCCATATGCCGAGTCGGAGTCGTTGATGTTGTCGTCCGCGGCCTATGACACCCCTCGTCAGATCTCACAATGCACATTCCGACAGGGTCCCGGAAGCGACTGACTATGGTTGGCTGGATCTGGGCAGTTGCATGGGTTGCATGGGGCGTGCCCGCACCGGCGGGATCAGCCATTTCGGAAGGTGCAGGATTCCGCGAAATCGTGAAAATCGCAGTGCGTAGTTCGTTGTCCGTTTTCGCTATAATGCGGAAGGGATTTCTTTGGCGAAGTAAGGATGGATCGTTCTCGGTGTTCTTCGTTAGCGAAGCCCGATCGCAGCGCGGAATTGGGCCAGGGGGAGATGGGGCGAGGGGAGAGGATTACAAAACGGAAGCTACCATCGATTTAAGGGCCTACCCAGCTCTGACCTTAGAACGTTACATAATAGTGTCAGGCGGGAGTACCTTGGGTCCGTTGCTCTCACTAGACGACGGGAAAGACGGGCGAGGCGAGGCGCGGGACTAGGGCGTTGTTAGTGCCGTGGAGTCACCTTGCGGGACCCACCCTTAGCTTCCCCGAGTCCAGAGGGCGATGCCGAGAAACCACTAGCCAGACGCAAGCGGCCGTATCAGGGTAAGAGCATGAGAATTCGGGGGTCTATTTGAACGTAAGCCTGTTTGGGTGGTGTCTGTCTCACACGATCGTACACCCGTATCTTTTTTCAGCTCCTGCAAGTGGTCTAACGGCGGTGTCCTAGCTTTTGCCACCCTACCGCACCCTACCGCGCCAATCACACCATAAAGTCCTTGGGCTCGACGAGGTAGTAGCTCACCGTCGACTACGGCTTCTCTCCGATCTACCCCACGAGCTCCAAGTCAAAGTCGCGAGGGGTCCGGCTTTGAGATTTCGAGGAGATATGCCCTCCGATGCGCATGTGGGAGCCATGGCCGAATTACAGAGTTCCTTCACTTAGTATGCTGATTGAGCTGAGAGGTAATGGGTTTGAATTGGCGAGGATCCGCCGGAATCCAGCAGTGGTTCATATAGGAGATGCCGTCCGCGGCGTCAATACGCCACCTCTCGGGCTGAGGCCGTTGACGTCTGGGCCGGACGACAACATCAACAGACTTTTTAAGGGGACGACATCCTCCGAGTTCCACAAATATGGTCGAGCATGATATTTTCACGATTGTCGATATGGAGTCCGGATAACTGTTGTCTTGGAACATCCTTGAAAGCGAAGAGAACTTCGGTTTCACTTCATTACGTTTCTGAGGCGTAGAGGAAGGCTTAGGACGTCGGGTGAATGCGTAGTATTTTTGCTTCAAGATATACAATCGAAGATGGACTGGCTTTCCTTGGCGTTACTACACAACTAGTGGGATTACGATCCAGCTGACAGTGGCATTGATTTTCCGTAATTGTTCCAATGAGGGCCTTAATTTTCTTGAGACCAGGACGGGTTATCAACCGCGAAGAAGATGGATAGCGGGTGTATCACACGACCCAGGCCGCATGAGTTCAAATAGACTTCGATAGGAGGCTTCCATATGTGCGTGTTTTCCCACTGCCGCCGCCCTCAGAATCGAGTCTCTCATCGATAACATGCGTGGTTGAGCACCGATGTTGCCACTGGCATGGCTCCGAGTTCGTGAACCGCGATGAATGTGACGACTCAGACTGTTAGGGGCCTGATGCCGAGGTGGATTGCCTTGCTGTTCGAGCGCTAGTTGCTCTAAGTAGACGCTCAAGAGGAGACCTCCCTTTGCGACTTGCAGCGGAGCCCATCGGATAGCCAATACTTGCACGATATCGTCAACGTTGTAGCCAGCATACCACCTCCGCCCCCGGCCGACCTGAATACGTCGTCAACGTGCAATGCCGTGGAGAAGACCACTCCCGCAACGAAATGCCGGCGTTCTGACCTCTCTAAAGTAAGCATCATTAAACACTCGACAGCTCAGAGCCAGCGACTCGCGAAAATAACATCGACGTGATTCGCCTCGGGTCTCCGCATTTACCCCAGAAATGCGGAGAAACAACCCGTGGGGAAGGCTTGTGGAGAAAGGGCGGGGAAGGGGAACACTTGCCCAGCGGCAGCTTTTACGCAGATGGTAAGGTTTCGGGCGGATCTGAGATCTTGGGAGACGGGGCTAGTAACCCTAGGTGTTAGCTTCGGGATCTCTGGTTCGTTAGTGGGTAGAGTTAAGGGAAGAGCCTGGCTAAGATACCATGGCTCTAGAGTTATAAGGAATGGCTCTCTTCCCTATTGATCCTCTTTCCAACCCTTGTATTCTAGCGAGCTGGCACCGAAGACTCTATTTCTATCCGCCAAATTCTATGGAGGGCTATGGCTAGAACCGTGACTCCGCTGGCAGGAGACGCCCAGGGTGCTCGGGTCCGGGTAGTGACGTACCCTGGGCCCAAAACGACGCGGCGTCCATAACAAAGGAAGATGCTGATGTTGCGAGCTACTGATAGGCATCTGCTCTACAATCATGTCCTCCCGCGCGCCATGCCGATTGATGGTAGCCTTCGAATAGAGACAGCGCTGCCCTCACTGCCATGGAAAGTAAAATTCAGGCCCGCCTCCGCCTCAAGACCGACTTTATTGTCCTCCCCACAGTATCAATCCTATACATAATTATTCTGCTTCATCGACCTCGCAAACATTGGAAAGGCCTTCCCGTCGTTCCCCTTCTTCTCGCCCACCACGCCCAGTTAACACCATACGCCTAGAGAACGCCCTGTTTGTCTGTCTCGAGGACCTCAGCACGCCGACCTATGATTACAATGCCGTCCTCTCCATCTGCATATCATACATTATCTTCCAGGTTCCCTCGAACCCTTGCTGCAAGTGGATGGGCTCAGGCTGGTTCCTGCTTCTTATCTGCCTCAGATTCGGCCTCGTCTCTGTCCTCACCACGTTCGTATGATGTAATAGATGGTGGTGTACGGCTTTTACAGGGATTTTTTGAGGCGGGGGTCATGCCCGGGATAGCTTACTACCTATGACGGCGGTATCGGCGCTCAGAGCTGGCGTTTCGAACGTCCGTCTACTTGTAATGGCCCCAGCGGGTGGCCCCCGCTGGCAGGATGGCTTGACGGGCTACTGGCCTCCGGAATCCCGAATCTGCACAGCGTTGGATTGATCAAGTCGTGGAGGATTATCTTTTCAATCGAAGGGAGGGTAACAGTAGGGCTGAGCGTCATCGCGTACTCCATGATAACCGACCAGCCCGAAACCGCGCACTGGTTCACTGAGACGGCGAAGAACCTTGTGACAACACGATTCAAGGATGAGCGCATGGGGGCCGTCCGCGTTCTCGACAAGATGGACACGAGGAAGATCATGCTAGGAGCCATTAATTAACCCTGTCACGCTAGTGACCCCCTTCATCTACACCTGTTCCAACATCACTGTCCAAGGCCTCGCCTTCCTCCCCCACTGTCGTCCAACAACAGTTCCTTACCGTCCCGCCGTACATTGTAGATGCTTTTTCCACCTTATTTTTTCTCTTCCTCAATCCACACATAGACGTCACGCAGCTTTTCCAGATACTGAGTGCACCGAGAACGATGATGGGTTGTATCATGTTTCTCACGAGCGAGAATGCAAGGTTCACTACGGTGGGACATTCCCTATCGCGACCGTCATCTTTGTTGCCAGGCCGATGTCGAACGCGCAGGTGAGCGCGAACTTAAGTCTCTGACACGTCGCGGAGCTCGGGAATCTCCGTGAATGTTATGATTGGGCATGTTGAGATGCTGGTCTCTACGTGGAGGTTTTTGCCCTTGGTGGGCCGAATTATCCCATTGGCAACGACCTTGACCTGGCGACCTTGTTGGCGCTGCTGATCTTGGCGGCGATAATAATGTGGTGGATGAAGTACGATAACAAGCAGAGGGCGCAGAGGCACGTGCAGGACGAGCTTGCGGAGATAAGCGCCGAGGAGATTGGGGATATGGACTGGAGGCATCCAGAGTTTAGGTGGAAGCACTGAACATAGTTTAACCTAGAAATGCGGCCTTGCTCACGTTACTGGAATAGATGGGGAAGCAGAGGGTCATGGCTTGAATAAAGCCGCTATGAAACACAGAACAATATCCTCTAATCGAAAACATCCGTCACATACCGGACATTCCTCAACGACTCAAACCACTTCCTCGTATCCTCCTCGCTCTCATCGATGTTCAATGCCTCTACATCCTCCCTCCGTATCCGAATCGTCACATCCCTAACCCCATTCGCCACCCCCTTCGACCCGCAAACAAACACCTTCGCCCCCTTCTTCCACAACGGCCTTACCTCCGTCCTATCATCCCACAGCCTGTCCTGTACATGCTGCTTCTTCTCGGCACGGCTATACGCCCTCCTCACCTCCACAGCCCCAAGCTTCTCCCACGCATCGAACTCCGACCTGTAGAGGTCGTCCTCCTCGGAGCGGCAGCCGAAGAAGAGCAGCGCGGGCGCGAGCTTACGCCCGCCGGCGATCATGGCGGCGCGCTCCTGGATGAACCCGCGAAAGGGGGCAATTCCCGTGCCAGCCGCGACGCAGATAATCGGGGTCTCTTCCGGATTGGCCGGGAGACTAAAGGAGGCGTGGGAGGGGCGGACGGCGACGTTGAGGCGGTCGCCTGCCTCGAGGGTGGAGAGGTAGGTGGTCGTCACGCCTTGGAAGGGAGCAGTGCCGGCGAACGAGGGCTCGTCTAGGAGGGAGTAGGTGATGGTCACGGTCTCGGGGTTACAGAGAGGGGAGGAGGATATAGAGCTGGTGTGGTTAGCATTTGTGTGTGAAAATTTGAAGGGGGAGGACTCACTATTGGCGAACACGCATAGGGGGTAGCATGGAGAGGAAGGTCCCGATATCGATGTCGATAGCGGGGAAGCGCTCCAGCAGGTCAAGGATAGACACACGCCTCGCGGTGATGTCTGCAAAGTCATCCTCTGCTAGATTGTTAATAGCACTCCTCGTCTCTTCGTCCGCGGCGTGCTCCGCAAGGGTATGAAGATTCTGCTACGCATTAGCCGACTCAAATTCCGAAACCGACGGACTTATAGGCTCGTACCCTCTTCGTCGCCGGCTGGCTAAGCTCGACGTAAGCCCCCAGCACATGCGTCGCCGGCACCGAAACGTTCACCGGCAACGACGTGTGACCATTTGAGCTAATAGATAAGTGCGCGTCCCTGGGGACCTGCAGCCTCCTCAGGGCCCTGTTTATCGCCCTCTCCGGATTCAGGGGTAGGATGGCTAGGTAGTCACCCGTCGTGTAGGTCATCTCCTCCGGCAACTTGATTTCAAGATGCCTCTTCACGTTGTCCCCTTCCGTCAGGGCCTTGGCATCCACGACCGTCGCGTCCTTGACGTCCTGCCTCAGCGCCGAGGTACGAGGGTTCATGACCTCAACCTTAACACCGTTCCTCTTCGGCTCTGCGCCGTCCTCCTTCTCCGCCTTGAACCGCGCCTCTAGGGCGGGCCAGAGCGTCTCGTCCTCCCATGTCTCAAAGTCTGTGAAGGTCGTACCAGCCGAGACATCAGACAGGCCCAAGTCGACGAGCCTCTCACCGCCCGCCTTCTCAAGGCTCTCGTCGACCAGCCTGGGGATGCGGTGGAAAGTCTGCACCCAGTCCTTATTCCCACAGCCAAAGACGGCGTAGGGGACCTTCTCTAGGGATTTGTCGCTCTTGGCCTGCTCCTCGAGCCAAGCGACGAAGTGGCCCGCGTTGTCGGGTGGCTGTCCCTCGTACGAGGCTGTTATCGCCACGACGGGGTGTTCCGTGGGAAGCTTGCCCTTGCCGCTGTCTAGGCAGTCCACGCTCGCCACGCGGAAGCCGTGTGCAGGGGCGTCGGCCGCCAGTCTCTGCGCAAGGGACTCGCACGTACCACTGTTGCTGCCATAAAGAACCGTGATGGGCACGCCGGTGGTCGACCCTGCCGCCTTGGCGCCTCCTTCGGCCGCCTTCTTGGCCTGGGGGATGTCCCTTCCGGCAAGCCGGCATTCTAGCGTGGTGGGGGTGAGCCCATCGCGGAGGATCGCGCGGAAGCGCATGTCCTTGGGCTTGATAGTCAGGGTCTGCTTCAACGTCATGGTGTACCCGGGCTCCAGCACAAAGTTAAAGTTCTGAAGCAGCATAGCCATGACTAGCAGCGCCTCTTGCCAGGCGAATGGCCTCCCGATGCATGCCCTGGAACCATTCCCGAAGGGCTTCCAGCAATGCGGAAACTCGCGGTTCAGGCGGTCGAACTCGGCATCCAGCATTCTCTCAGGCTTGAACTCGTTCACGTCGTCACCGAAGACCTTAGGGTCCAGGTGCGACTTGGCGAGCAGGTTGAGGATGGCCTCGCCCTTGGAGACGGGGTACTTGCCGCCCAGGAGGGTGTCCTCCAGGGGCTCAACGCCGAAGGACGGGATGGGAGCGTCGAGGCGGAGGGTTTCGCGGAGGACGGCGGCGATGTAGGGGAGCTTGGAGAGGTGGTCGACGCTGATGGGGCCCTTGCCGACGACAGAGTCAACCTCCTGCTGGGCCTTGATGTAGGTGTCCGGGTTCTTGAGGAGCTCGTAGAAGGCGAAGGAGAGGAGGCCCGAGGTGGTCTCGTGGCCGGCGATGAGGAAGGTGATGAGATTGTCCATGATGCTGTCGTCCGTCATATGCTTCCCTGTCTTGGGGTCGACGCCGCTGAGCATCGCGGACAGCAGGTCCTTCCGGTCCGAGGTTCCCCCCTTCCGCGATTCGAGCACGCCCTTTGCCGTCTGCCGCAGGACCTCGATATCCGCCTGGTACTTCTCGTCCTGCGAGCGGTAGAGAAACGAGGGCAGTGGGAGTCTCTGGGTCCGCCTGCCGCAGTCTGTGAGGAAGTCGGCCATGGCCTCGATGAAGGGGTGGAGGGTGGGCGAGTAGTAGCTGTTGAAGCGGTACCCCATGGAGCACAGGGCGAGGGTGTCGAGGGTGAGGCGTGTAAAGTCGTCGGTGACGGAGATGGGCTCATCAGGGCCATAGCGGGCCCACTTTAGGGCGAGCTGGCTCGCGATATCGTGCATCTCGTCGAACATGTTGCGGATGGAGAGAGGTCCGAAGGCGGGCATGAGGATGCGATGGGCGATGCCCCAGTTCTCTTCGCCTTCGCGGGCTGTGAAGAGGCCATCGTGGACGCCGTTCCTAACCTCCTGGGAGAGGGCATTAGAAAAGTTCTGGAAGGGTGGAGATCGAGACGTGAGGGATGAGGAACCGGGTGGGTGAGCGCACCTTGAGAGCAGCTCCAATGGTCTTCCGGAAGCGCTTCTCGTCGCATGTCTCCTGGACGAGCGCGTGTGAGCACACGACGACGAGGGTCCGGTTGGGGAACCTCAATCGGAAAATATCACCTGCTCGCGGGGATTAACTCTGAAAAATGCATGCGCCCTGGGGCGGCCACGGAGGGAGATCAACCATGTGTTTTCGAGAGAGATAGCATAGAGCCGAGGGGGAACGACGGCTCCAGCGTCCGCACATGCCCCAGCAGAGGGATCCCTGCGGGTTCGGGGATGGGCACCGTCTCTTGCACTACTTCGGACATCCTCGTGGTGCACTCGTACAGATGGGGAAACCCAAAAAGACGGACGGGTTCAGTTACGTCCGAACGATTAAAAAAGAGGCAAAGAGCTAGCTCGACACCAAGCACATACACGCTCTTAGTTGTCGAACAGATCTGGCAGGCCAAGGCGGGGCTTCTCGATATAACGTTTCCAGAAGGAAGTGGGAGGGGATCCCTCCCTTTATGACGTCTGCCTGAGCTTAAAATCCGCTAGCTGACCGAGAGCGGAGCCTCGGAGCAACATGTACGACGCGTGTCCCACCGACCGGGCGACGGGTTTTCCACAGCTCGTACCGCCTCAAAACTCGGTGGGGATCTCAGACATGCGGCAGCCGTTCTAGACGCTCGGCTCTGCCGGGTCCCCAGTGGTAATCGTCTCACATAATATATCAAATATCTCAAAAATAACAGATCTTGTCGGGATCCCTCCTCTTTGACACGGAGAGGCCGAAGCCCCAGATGCTCAAGTTACTTTTCCTTCCACGGTCAGAAATTCTTGGACGTTATTTTTTTAGTGGGGCCGGAGTGACGGAATTCCGGCTCGCCTGTCAAAAAAGAGAGAGATGTCGGGAGACGGGGTTAACACGGTCGCATCCGGCTTTAAGAGCCAATTGACGGCGGCCCAAAAAGGGTGTGCCCCCGCCAGCGCAGGAGAGCCGAGGCTCGGTGCCCGGCAATGGACGTAATCTTGTCGCTCAGCCCCATCAGGTGAGATGTGCGGCGCTTTAAGCACTGAATTCCCGCTCTTTTTACTAAAATGTCGCTTCTTACGGGCCGCCCGCAGCACCGCCCCTAGTGGAACTTTACTTCGGGCTTTACGACCGAAAACCCCCACGGCCTGGTCCCTTAACGCCGGACTCCGTTTCCGGCTACACATTCCAAGTACGAAGTGTAGCCCGGACCAAGATTAAACACCGATATTTGTGTGCTGTGTGCAATATGTCTCAGCCCGGGCCTCCCGTCGCCCTGGTCATCGGGGCCTCCCGAGGGATCGGGCGCCAAGTGGCGGTCGACCTCGCCCGCCATGGCTACCGAGGCACGTTTCTTCTCGGCCCTTCTCCCGGCCCGAAGCATCGCTGACCCGGGGATCCTAGTCGTTGTCGCCGCGAAGAGCACCTCCGACGCGTCGGCGGCCACGCCGTTCCCGCCGGACCCGGTCTCCTGGCAGTCGACCATCAACACCGTCGCTCGAGAGATTAACGAGGCGGGCGGCGATGCCACCGCGCTGCAGGTCGACACGCGCGACTTTGAGAATGTGAGGAGCCTGCTGGACGAGACAGTGAGCGTTTACGGCCGCCTCGACGTTCTGGTGTACAACTCGGGCGCCGTTTGGTGGGCGCCGGTCGAGAAGACGCCCATGAAGCGTTTCCAGCTATTGCAGCAAGTTAATGTCGAGGGGCTGTATGCCGCCGTGCAAGCCGCGCTGCCGCACTTTGAGCGGAACGGGTGGAGGGGCCGCGTCATTGTCGTGAGCCCGCCGATATACCAGCGGTTCTTCCGCGGGAAGACGGCGTATGCGATGGGGAAGGTGGCGATGTCGGTGCTCACGAAGGGGCTAGCGGTGGATTGGAAGAGGGAAGGGAAGGATGAGATGGCTATTACGAGCATCTGGCCGGCGGTGGTGAGTCTTCCTTTGAGAAACTGTGGCAGGCCAGGAGGGTACTCATCGCAACAGGCCATACAGTCCGCGGCAACGCCTGACCCGGACCTCCAAAAGGACTTGCGTAAGCCTGTAAGGAATCTTGGAACCCCTCTGACGCCAAGCGGGAGGCTCTAACGCCCGTGACAGACGATATTCTCCGATGCCATCATCGCCATGCTGCAGACCCCAGCCAAGGAGATCAGCGGCCGCCTCGAGCTGGACGAGGACTTCCTCCGGTCGCGCGGCGTCACGGACTTTTCCAAGTACACTCTCGTCCCGGGGTCTACGCCGCGTAGGATCATGCCAGCGCGGCTTCCCGACTTGTCGGTCACGGAAGAGGACGACGAGGGTGTTCGGATGGATAGCACCAAGCGGGGCGCGAAGTTGTAAGCGTGTTGATATCGCGGTGCTCTGACGTAGTTGTATGTTTACAGGACTTGGTATAGTAATCTTAGTGATTAGAATCCAAGATGATTATTAAATGAGACAGGGGTAGCGGAAATGCACACAACTCGGAATCTGTGACGAGTCTCCGCGTAATGCTGCCCATTACAACTCGCTTGATCCCCGAGCTTCCGTTATGGATCCCAGGGGGACTTAACACTGGGATTAGTGAGCCCACCGTGGGTCGGCGTCCAAACTGGCCACGGCCTCATGACGGAGACAGAGCACGCGTCAGGGAAGGTCTTGGCGACAAGCAACGCCCATCCGGTATTTTTAGTACAGTATTTCGGTGGTCGTCTAAACATTTCTTTTGGCCGAATTCTGGAACAAGGCACGCATGGGCCCCAACAAACCACCAGGTCACCCAAAACGTTCGGACAATTCCTGGGGCGGCTGCTACAGGTACAGCCGAGCATCTGACACGCCTCCCGCGTCGCAGCATCCCGCCCTGAGCGCCGGGACAGGGACGTCTCAACACCCGTCGATCACGCCGAGATCTTCGCAAAAATCAAGGAAATTCTCCAAGGGACCCCCCATGAGCAGTCCGCAATGACACCCCGCCGTCCCAAGACAGCCCTCAATACCCCAGAAGCACCCGCATTTTAAACTCTTGGCGCGAGCCCCATGATCCGCGACGGCGACTCCTCACGTCTGATCCAGAGATTAGTAAATCCGTCTCGCTTCATTCGTGCCGAATTCCCATATGGGATCTTGAAAATACTTAAGTAGGGCCCCGGGACCCGATTTTGTGATCTTGATAGTCTCTGATCTTCACACTCGCGTCTTATCCCATCTCCACAAAAAACCAGCTTATCCACGACCAGGCGTCGTTCCAGTCTTTTCTTATACTTCAATTCTACCCGACCAGGAGTCGATCTTTTTATACATATACCCACTTTCTCTTATAACTACGTAACGCCAAAATGGTCCGCCTCACTCTCGCCGCTCTCCTTACTCGTGAGTCCAACCCAACCCGCCTTTCACCAGCTCCCATGAAATCCTTAGACCCCGCCTACTAACACTTACAGTCGCCGCCACCGCCTTCGCGCAGGTGCAGCCCAATGAGGCCGGCGCTGCCGACGTCGGCAACGGCGAGGGCCTCCAGTTCACCACCGGCGGCTGCGTCTCCGACGCCGATTGCCAGGAGGGCTGCTGCGCCGACAACGGCGAGGGTGTCGGCGTTTGCTCGGGCATCGGCGCTGAGTTCCAGAACGGCAAGCAGGGCTGCGGCTTCGAGGACCCCAACGCCGAGGAGGCGATCGCGGCGGCCCAGGCCCAGGCTGAGGAGCAGGGTTTCTAGGCTCGTGTGGTGATGGACAGGGATCAGAGGTGCTGATGGGGTGAAAGTGTATACTGGGTCATAGCGGGGAGTTGCCCTTTGGGCGGGGGATGTACAAAGATCGGAAAATGAGCGTTCATGGATATGCTAAAAGACTTCGATGATACGCCTTTTTGGGATTTCCATGCTCCTTATCAACCTGTTTTACATTGTGACGGTGGCAGGCCCCGCGTGGGGGTATACATGAGACGACTGTATGGGTCTAGAAACATTCCAATTTACCTATGTTTCCACAATCATCCAGTATCCACATCGTCGAGATCTGGTATGTCAGGGCATCGCATCGTCGAATGGGCTCTCCGCGTATGGTTCTAGTTCAACGATTGCGCTCTTATCACACAGCTCCTAATATATTACGTTCCAATTGCAGACATACAGGCTGTGAGTAGCCTGCTTTTCATAGCCTCTCTCTACTACATTTCCCATAAACTGATTCTTCTTATCCTGTTAGGCTCTCAACACCAATTATCTGGTCATTTAACTCTAGGGTTTGATATGAAGATCCACGACTTTTAGGTTTGCATCATTTGTGGCATTTAGGCATGTTTTCGTGGCAATATATATCCTAATGTTTCCGTACGTAGATGGCAAGGTCGAAGGCTGTGGCAATCATCTTTTGATCCAAATGTTGATGTTGTCGATGATTCCCTGAGTGCCAAGAATATGCATAGCTCGAGCAACCCCGCTGATGTGAGATCATGTCAAGTCCTTGCAGGAGAGCGCAGTCTCAAGGTGAAAGGCCTTCTCCAGGCTAGCACGTCGACTACCTTGAGTTTCAAGAGCCACAGCCCCGTGCAATCATATTGGGTATTGCAATTTTCGTACCAGAGGGCACATGGCATGTAAGAAAATAACCTACAAAAATTGTCCCTGAAACAAAGAAGTTAAACATGAGCAAGGAATGGCGAGACGTAGTGTTGACATAAAGCGATAACAAACGCTGCCCTGAAGAAAAGGACAAGGTAGATATAGAACGAAAACAAATGAATGCTCACAGTGTCACTGGACGGAAGTTGCAAGCCATGAGGGGTTGTCCTTCAATTTAAGCACGAACCTCGGGCTTGTCTCAAACGGCCGTAGCAAGGCAATCTGAACAGTAAAGTCCAAGCTACCGTAGAGCACATGGCGGCCCCACCACCGCGGCTGGGTGTACCGTTGGAAGTACGACGCCTCTAGCTCTCAGAAGACTGTGCATAATCTGGTGAGTTTCTGCGCCCCCTAAGTCCCTCCACGTAGGGGAGTCTAGAGGCATACAAAATGGCTTTAAGCCTGGGTCCGCAGTTTGTTTCGATGTGGGTGGTCCTACTCATACTGCTTTGCTTGCCTTTGGGATGTAATGAGTTCGATTACTTACACCCTTTAAAAGGGCCGTGGAAGAAGGCATCAAAGGCGATACAGGCGCTATCCGAAGTGACACACAAGCCCTTAGAAGCGACATGGCGCTGGTCCAGGTTAATACAGAAGAGATACTGGCTCTCGTCGTGAGCCTCCGAAGTGCGTTCCGCGCAGGTGGCGGTAGCCGGACCAGGCAGTTGTGAATGGAGAACATGACTGTCCTCTCGTCGTATGCCGAGTCCACACACCAGGAGACCATCGTCGGCGCGGTCGCAGAGAGGAAAATCACACGAGACACGACAGGGGTGACCCGGAGCCCGTCTGTGGAGAACATGTAGATCTCGATCCGATTTCCGAGCTTTATCCCCTCGAGGAAGAGGAATGGGTCATCCGGACTGGACAAGGCTCTAATTCCGACGATGAGGACAGTAGACAAGGGGGAAGACTTCGGCGTCGCAGGAAGGTATGCGTGTCGACGACGGCCCCGTACAAGCGCCGGTATAACGGACGGGGGTATGTAGCCGTGTCAATCCCTCCGTAGGTCGAAGCCTTTTCTCGGTGGGTTACCACCCAGTACCCCACCTGTAGCTCACGGGATAATTATGTCCTCGCCCACCTCGACTAGTTCAGGCGGCTCCTTTGCAAGTCACCAGGAATCGAACGGGACATTCTACGGCCGAGTCTCAATACACTTCTACAAGGAAAAATGGATGCGTCGGATGTAGTTGTCGCTCTGGACCTAGGAGAAACCTCAGCCGGTAAGTCCCCTGTTATGCCTACAGGCCCCTCATCTCTCGTTCTAAATATTGGCTAATCATAAGACAGCCGTGGCGTGGATGAGTACAAACACACCAATGCAGGCTATCCGCGACTGGCCCGGGTCGAGCGCTCAAGGGTGTCGAGTGAAGTAGTGTACGATGAGAGCAGAAACGTCAAATATCAGCGCTTGAAAGGTGGCGGGGATCCCAGTCCCAGTCCCGGGATGTCCGATAACATTCAACACTTTAACTCCTTCCTCCGAAAACTCTATGTCCATATCAAGCAAACTATTGTCTCCTTCCTGAGTCTGGAGCCGACTGACTGGGAAAAGCTAGGTGTGCATTTCCACGTCACCAGATGTCTTCCATATATCGACGCCGCAGGATTTACCCCAGTGGGTAGACGAGTCCAAGACCCAGCTAAGGAAGCGGGGATCGGCATGGGTGGTCCCCGGCATTGCGTGGTGATCGGTCCCGGCGACACGGAGGCATTAGCTACGGCCGCGCTGGACCTCCACTCCGAGCCCGATTCATCATCGAGAAGCCTTATAATCAAGATACGGACGGCGCATGTCATCATCTTATTGGTCGAGCGGTCCTATGCGGAGACACCAGATAGCTATACCTTTCGCTTTGTCGGCGTGCCCGACCTAAATTTTCACATTGAGGACACTGTTTCTGGGTGGCTGGAGAAGGATTACCCTGAGGTCTGCGAAAGCCTTCGCTCGGCCGGATTAGGCCGGGTTGTCCAGGGACGCAAGCATCAAGATATCGCCGAAGTCTTGCGCGGGGCTGGCCTTTTATTCAGAAGTTTCCCTGAGAAAACATTGGAACCCGTTAGTGATGAACTTGATTGCGATACTAATCGCCCCTCCGACCTTCAACGCCTCTCTGCAGTAATTCGGACTGTCAAGCCCAAAGTTCCCTTTGGGTAATACACATACGGAAATAGGGAGCTTGAGGTTGGTAACGATATGCTTACGCCTGACGACGACGACTCGGACCAGACAGATGGAAAGAACCTTCGGCTTAAGTATCCCTTGAGTGTATATCACTTAAGTGTAATCCCTGAGCTCAATACCTTCAAATCTAGGTTCCGTACGAGGCATTCGAGGAGGCGTATACGCCTAATTCGTCTGCCATCACGGCCGCGAGCGGCGTAGCGGAGTCACGCATAACGTATATACATCAAATCCCCACTCTGAAGTTACTCTGACTCCATGCGGACTCCTTCCCCGAATATCCGCCTCTTAAGTGTATCCTTATCGAGTCGAGGCTGTTAAGAGCAAAGAACGTAATAACTAATCATAAAAAAGCAAGCAATGCCCTCCAAGCTATACGCCTTGTTCTTGGGAAAGAGAAGTACGTGATTCCGAGAAAGAGGACTAACAAAACGCAACACATGATAATATTTCCACCCAATATTTCCTAGCCCGGTTGGGTCTGCAAATGCAGCGATGATTAATGAGCCGTAGATGGCAAAACAATTCCAACGTGATGCCCTTGCAGCTCAGCGAGCAAGGGAAGGTCTTGACTAGGTAGCCGAAAAGGGTGGATTCCACGGAATGTCGTAGTGGAAGTACAAAGTAAAAAGGCAAACAAAGACAATACCAGCCATATGTTACCTCTCTCGAAGTTAACACCGAACATCCGGTCAACACAACTCAAGACACGAGTGTGCCCTGGCCGGACCGCAGAAACAGCGGGCGCCTGCCAAGGCGGTCAACCAGGTAGACCGCGCCGAACGTGGCGGCGAAGTTGAGGATCTGCCGCAGCCTGTTGATGAGGGTCTGGTCGAATGTGCCGGCGAAGTCCACGGTATTGAGTCAAGCGTCAGGTAATACAACACCACGTGTATTCCATTATAATGTGCCATGGCGCCCCTGAAAACCACGATGAAACTCCTCTCTCGATTTTCCGGTGTGCTGGTCGGGGCGGACCATCCCACTGATTCCGAAGCCTTTTCGTTCCGGACTGACTGGACGATCTCGGATAGCTCTAGGTCGATAAGGGGCGTATATTTTGTAGGAAGATCGTGATCCCCGGTGTCGTTGTGTCCTGAAGGTGACCTATGAAGCTAGGATTGCGCCGTGGTCTTTCGTGGTTTAGAATGTAGACGTGTGCTTGCCGCGATGCTCTTAATCGCAGTCTCTTTGATTGTCCATGGCCAATTTGGGTTAATTGTAGGTATATCTGGGTCTAGAATCACGCTAAGCTTCACCTCGGGCAGCCTTCTTGATTTGCTCTTACTGAGTAAGGAACGACGGTAGCATTAATGGAATAGTACACCTCACTTCAACAACTGAAATCTCTGTATCGCCGTCAAGGGCTCCGTTTCTGGTTCGGCCCCAATCCCTTCAACCAGGGCTTAGGCGTGATGGGCCCGATTGTCCCTCGCCTCGCGTCCATCGCGCACCTCCATATCGGCCCATGTCGACAGAATTGATGGATAATTACCCATGGCTCCCTAACATTGACTTATTGGGCCACCCCCTAAAACCCTCCTTCGTTTCTTCTTCCTTTAAGTACGTAAGACCCCAAACCAACAGTAAATTTCCTCATCGCCTCATTGTGATACCACATTGTGTGCATGTTCCCGAATTCTGTTGGTCCAGGTATTCGCAGGAAGGACGGGAGGTCATTTGCGAATTGGCTCTACCGTCTTTTTGGCACGATTGAGGTTCTGGGCTCAGCCGGAATATAGTTTAAATCGCCGCCCCGCCTATCGAAGGGACTTATTAAGACCCGCTACCAATTCACCTCGTAGTATCTTTGTTCACCGAACTCTAGAATGGATCCGACGGAGCCATTAACTGCAACAGTCATGCCCATGACGAAGTTCATCTAGCCGCGTCCCGCCCGTGGCCCCCTCACGCCAAGTGCCCACTGCTGAGCAGCTTCGCTGGGTGCGAGCCTACGTAGTGGCAGGAGATTCGTATCACCTTCATGTTCCCCAGCAATCCAAAGAGTATACAAGTCGCTCAGTACTAGTAGACAAGCCAGGGCTGCGGGGGTGAGGGTAGGGGGAATAGCTGTAGACCCGGTATGTTTTGCGCAACATGATACCGGAATGGTGTTCCATGGGGAGCTTGTCGTCAAGTCCTATTGGTCCTTCTCCAGCTCGAGTACGGAGACCTTGGCCCGAACGTGAAGAGAAGCGCCATGGCATGATGGTGGATTACTGCCACTCGAGAGTGTTCGGGTTGCTCATGTAATAATACTGTGCCCGACTGCCGCAGATACGGTTCGTGTGGGGGGCACGGGCCACGGCTGAGGCACCACTGCAGTGCACTGCCCATGTGCACGGATCGCTTGCATGAGACAAAGGGCTCCTGCTTAGTGCCGTTCCACAGTGTATCACCTCGCCCCTACCTTGCCCCAAGTGAGCAGGAATTTAGCAGGCGCGTCCAAGCGCAGGGGCCTGCTTCGGTCCTGAGAACTGACAATGTTGTCCACTTTAGTCCCTCGTGTGGGATCTACGAAACGAAATCTCGAACAAGTAGATCCTGGGCTTGTCTGGGCGACATTCGCGTGCAATTTGCCCGAGATCTGAGAGCCAAATCCAAGGTAGGCCCCGCCTAATGGGACTGGGTCATGGATCCCTTGTAAATAGAATGATATAAGGATCCCTTAAGCTGTTCGATAATCCTCGTTCCCTCCTCCTTCTATGCACATTTTCCGTGTATCGGAAAGTACCCGACCATGGAATCGGACTCGACCAAAGCTGTAGAGGACTATAGTCCATTATTATTGCGTTCGATATGGTCATTATTCGCTTTCGCAACGGTATTCGCCGGGCTTCGAGTAGCGGCCAAGCTGACAACGCACCGGCCTCTACAGTGGGATGATCACTTTCTGGGCGCCAGCTGGGTATGTCCGCCTGTTCCTGTGGTTTTGATACCAGAAAGTTACCAGTTTTGATGACCGGTATTTTCGCATCTAGGTCTGTCTCATTGTGTCCACGGCCTTGCTCACCAAAGGCGTCGAATATGGCATCGGTCTACACTTCGAAGACATGGTCCTGGAAAACATACCCGTAGTCGCCGAGTATTCGTACGCTGCAGCCTTCGCGACAATCCTTGGAATAGCCTGGAGCAAGACGTCGTTCGGTCTCACAATCCTGCGAATTTCAACCGGATGGATGAGGTGGCTCACGCTGTTCATCATTATCTCCATGAACCTAGTGATGGTTGCCAATGCTATAATTTTGTACGCCCAGTGTACGCCCATCCGGCGGCTCTTTGACGAGTTGGCGGAGGGTACATGTTGGCCGAAGATCATTGGTGAACGCTATCAGACATTTTCTGCCAGTAGGCCTTTTTTCTTTTGGCCCCTTTCCTCGTGGAAACCCTCCGAGTGAGAAACGCGCCTAACGAATTGTGCTAGTTTATTCTGGACTTGGGGACATTGTGCTTGCCATGCTTCCTTGGAAAATTGTCTGGAAAGCCAAACTCCTCAAAAGAGAGAAGATTGGTGTACTGGTAGCCATGAGCCTAGGTGTTTTGTGAGTTTCCAAGATAACCATTGGGCTTCTATTCACGGTAGCTTGCTAACCCGCTCATCGTCTTCTAGTTCGGGCATCATGTCCTTCCTCAAGATTATCAGCCTCGATGAAATCTCAGATGTCCGAGGTAAGTCGAGCGCGTTCGTCCACCGTCAGTGGGTTACGAGTTACTAACAACTTCGAAGCTACGACGGTTGACTTGAAGATCTTCGGAATCGCGGAGCTCGCCGTCACAATCATTGCCGTGTCAATCCCGATACTCCGAGTGTTTATTCAGAATGGCCATCGGTCTCACTTTTCAAAATCGAGTACCATCCGACGAAGCAAACAGCTTTCGACAAGCCAGCAGAGTTCGAGTGTATTTTCCAAGAATCAGGAAATCCAGGAAAACAGGACGCCGAAGAAGCCGATAAAGATGACAGAAGCTATGGAGATGGACAATGGACCGGGGAGCAGGTCGTATTACGGGGTTTAGTGTCTTTTCAGGTGCCTGTAGGGCAAGTTTGTTTCTTGTTTCTTGTATTACCGCCTTCTTTTTTTTTTGGGTCTACTCTCGATGGTTTTGGAGAACTCTCGATGGTTTTGGAGAAAGGACCTGTCGACCGGTCGTCTACGTTCACCTCCCTACGCTGGGTGGTAAGGGACAACATGGCCACAGCAAGAATAGGCTAGATCTTCTGAGTCACGTAATGGTCGCAGATGCAGGGTCTGAAGTGGCAGTCATATCCACGGCTTGATAGTCGGCGAACGTACCCGTCTACCTGAATGCCACTGGGAGAGCGAACAGAGGAGACGTATGCAAAGCTTACTTGCCAAGCCAAGTGGTGCACCGTGATCGCAGGGCGAAACCCGCTCTTGTCACGCTATCAGATAAGGCAGAAAAGATAACGTATGCCTAATCACGACCATCACCTACTCAGCTTCATTATAATTATGTCGTTTAAAGCAATATAGCTCGCATGCCAGTTAATAGGCTGGGAAGCTCTCTCGGACGAGATCTCTAGGGCCGGCCATACTGCATTGGTTGTAATCTCAGATTAGCAGGCGAAGCGTGTCGAGCTAGCTGCCCGAACGAGTCTAGCTAACGATTTGCATCCATTGCGAGGCCAGATGTTGTAATTAAAAGATGTTTGATTGTCTGGAATTGTTAGGGGACGTTGAGGGGACAGCAGAGTTGTCGGTTTTCTTCACGATGCCAGAAGACTCCGGGAGTGGAAAATGACTCTCAATAACGTTTTAGGGAAGGGGTCAGAGATGAGGGGTTGGATATCGACTTCGAGGACAAGGGCAGTAGCCTCATCAATGAACATAGAATTTAACAGTCCCAAGGATTCGTATGCTAATGAATAATAACAAAGTTATTCCCAGTAGGTCCCATAGTGGAGACCGGCACCAGCCATACCACTCTAGAATTCAACTAGGCCACACAACGATTTGATTCGCTGTCTTTTGGCAGTGGTTGGGGCTTGTCCCATATCATGACCCAGGTGGCGCAAGATCTCATTTGCTTCAATATCTACCAGTCCATATGTTAGATTCAGGTATTAAAACGTTCCAGCAGGGATACCTATGCTTACGAGTCAACCTCATCACATGATCCAGGGTCGGCGGAAATTCGGGAATCGCGTTTCCGGTCGTGATTGAGCAAAGAGGCTCAAGTGGCTGATCCGCCTTCTTTATGAGTACGTTGTTCGTGAGCCGGGCATAGTTGTTCGCGTCCCTGTGAAAAGGCACATACTAATTAGGTCTGTGCCCAGATTTCTAGACCAGTCTAACTCGTCCTCCTCACCTCGCTCGCATTTCCAGGGCTAAGCTATCTAGGCGATCGTGTAGTCCTGCAATCTGCTGCTGCATCTTCTGCTGCATCTTCTGCTGCGTCTGCTTCATCTGCTCGTGGTTCTGCTGCATCTGCCCAGCTAGAGCGTTGATGGCGTCGATGATGCCCTGACCCTGTATCACTGCGGGCATGTTGGCGCAGAGCGCCAGCTCTTGGGCGGCCTCCGTCAAACTTGCGGAAACTCGCGTGAAATCGGGTTGTGGGAGAGCCATTAGAACGGATGCAGTGAATTTATTAATAAAATCGATGCACTTCGTATATGATGGATGTCACTGACGATGCGATGCATTCGCGGAAACATATGGTGTTTTTGATTGAGTTGGGCTGCCTCTCAAGAACGACGGAATCTGCAGTTGTCAGGATGATACCTGATTGGTTGGTGCCTTCAGCGCGGGTGGCAACAACAGCCAACCAGGAAGTGTTGCGGCTGCCGATTCAGAAGGAAACCCAAAAGGCAGGCACGGATGGTAGAATGACTAAGGAACAGGATGACACCTCCATTTCAGATAGCACGGAGAACGGGATCGGCACGTGATCTTTCCGTTAGAAGAGCACTGGTCTGGTCCGATCTTGGCTTCTGAAAACACAGTTCGATTACACGTTTCGAGACTGAGCTCAGCGGCTGTTTCTGGCGACGCGAAGAGATATTTCGGCTCTTCGCATCTATTTACCGTTCCCATTCCCATGCCTCCTTGCCTGTAGCTCCCTGTCGCCCTAGTTTCCTGTCTCTATGTATACTACGCTTCGTCCGTACGCTATGGTGGGCACGTTGGACGTACTGTGCTTGTCCAGTGAATCTCGTCAAGTACATGGTCACCTCCGGAAATGTACTTGCCGGAGGTGCTCTGGGCTTCCAAAAATGGCAAGTCCAACCCCTTCCTGAAATGGAACCCCCAACAGCAACAAACGGACTTGCTGTGAAATCTGCACGTTTGCTGTTGGGCCTCCTGTTTTCTGTGTCGTCCCCAAGCAGCCCTCGGTCACACAGGACAGGGGCTTCAACTTCACCAGGAGGCTTAATCCCTCAACCCCACATCACAATGTACCCACGTCATGTCGCCTGATCTTGATCGATACTAAGAGCACTTAGGCATTAACTCACCCTTAGTCTTCCTTTAGATACCTTACAGCCCAGCGAATAGCAAAATTTCCTTAGCTATCCTTGTATAATACTAGTAACGATACAGATTCTCTACCTACCTGCAACTTTGCGAGACGTCGATATTCGTAAGATACAGAAGCTGTTAACGAAGGATTGTGGGGTCTACAAGGGTTTCGGGACCGTCGGAGTCAAACTCGTCCTCCCTGAGCCCCCCATAAGAGAAGCACACCGCAAGCTGTTTGCCCAAGAGACCTTCAAGGAGCGAAGGTGAATTGTGTTATTTTTTTTTTCAGTGTACTTGAAAGTATTCACTCGAACGAGAATCTCACGAAGTCCGAAGGAATAAGCTGGCACTACTCATCCACAGCATGTTTTCCGCCAGCGATCTTCGACCAAGGCTGTCGGAAGCGGCAAATATCGTGGTTCCGGGAGATCCGGGCTTCACTAACTTGACGAGCCGATGGAGAGAGTGGCATGCACCTGATTTCGTCGCCGTGGTGAATGTCGTGACGGAGAACGATGTTCAGGAAACTGTGAGTTCACTTTTGAAAGGCCATTAGTAAGGACGATCAATAACATGGTACGCGTTCCGGGCTAGATCCGATATGCGAACGAGAAAAACATACCGTTCGTTGCTCGATCTGGAGGCCACGGCGCAACAGAAGCGTTGGGGGATGCGACAGCGGCTATTCAGATAGACCTCCGGGCCTTGGACCAAATTGAAGTGTCTACCAGCGGCAAAACGGCCAGAGTAAGCGGAGGCGCAACAGTTAAGAAAGTCGTTGCCGATTTGATGGCCGTCGGGAAGCAGACTGGTGGGTAGACACCCGTGTTTCTGAGTTCCTCTACGTTCCAGGTTTTGACTGCCTTGACTAGTGACGGGCATTTGCGAGTGCGTTGGTGTTTCTGCGCCTATCCTCGGCGGGGGGCATGGCTGGCTTCAGGGCCAGTACGGCCTGGCCGCCGACCAAATCATGTCAGCCCGACTGGTACTCCCAAATGGCGAGGTCGTCACTGTATCCGACGACTCGAACCCGGACCTCTTCTGGGCACTCAGGGGTGCTGGACACAATTTCGGCCTCGTGACAGAATGGGAGTACCGGATCTATGATATCAAGAACCCCAAATGGTCCTATGAGATCTTTGTCTTCTCCGGCCAGAAGCTCGAGGCTCTTTACGAGCTCACCAATAAGATGATGAAGGACCAGCCGCCCGAGGTTACCCAATGGAGTTACATCATCAAGGTCGCCGACATTGATCCCGAGCACGTACGTCGAGTCTCATCACCCGCTTGGATGAAGCTAATACAAACGCTCATAGCCAATAATCTGGTATGCTATCATATACGACGGGCCGGTCGATATAGCTCGCAAGTACGCAAAACCCATCCATGACATTGGGCCAATAATGGTCAACGCTGGCGAGGCAACGGTGCCTGAGCTGGCAGCTCTCACGTTCCAAAGCGAGGACGCCGCCGGCTGTGCCTACGGCTTGACATCACTCCGCTACCCCATCGGCTTGAAATCCTACAACACGGCGGCCCTAAGAAAAGTTTATGACGATATCGATGAGACTTTTCGACAGGTCGCAGAGATAGCAGGATCTTTCTTCCTGCTTGAAGGCTACTCAACCCAAGGCGTCCAGGCCGTTGACGAGAGGAGCACTGCATTTCCCCACCGCGGCGACAAGATCCTGGTCACACCGTACGTGCAATACCAGCCCAACCCGGCCATCGACCCAGTCGCACAAGCCTTTGGAAGCAGACTGCGCACACACTTGTTGCAGGGGAGCGACGACCCTGACCACCTGCGGGCGTATGTGAACTATGCCCATGGTAGTGAGAGTCTGCAAGAAGTTTACGGCTGGGACGAATGGAGGTTGGAAAAGCTGAAGAGCTTGAAATCTCGGTGGGACCCTGCGAATAGGATGCGCTATTATGTTCCCATAGCTTGATCGGGCATGCACCTGTCGCGATGTCGGACATGGGACAGCGGCATGCTCCCGCACAGGCACGAGAGGGAAAATTCGTTCTTGATAGTGTGTCGGATAATATGGCCGCAGCCGAGAAGAATCCTTTTGTCGTCTCCGTTCCTCTCTCTCATTATATTTGATTCCCTAACATGGTTTCCCAGCTCTACTGTTCTACCCTCCATCCAGGATGCTATGTAGGAGCTATAGATATATGCATGTACTGTGCTTGTCCACTGAACCTCGACAAGTATATGTTGTCGGCGGTGCTCTGGGCCTCTAAAAATGGCGGGGTCCACACTTTTAAAAATGGAACATCAAACTGCTGCACTCCAACTTCGCGTGACACGCAAGCCAGAGTCTTGACTCTTACATTATATTGGCGGAGCGCCATTGGCCGATATAGGGTGGCCGAATCTTCAGCATTCTGGCGCTGGAGAATCCTGGGCGGGCCAGGGTACAGCACGCACTGTGCAGAGATGATTCGCCGGGGAAGCCGGTACGTTCCACCCAGGGTAACATAAAACTGGGACACCACATCTTCAAAGGTGCTCGCCCTCCTCCCATATCAAGGTTTCCCCGCTCGAGTCTCTTCAAGCACTCCTCCAAGGGGAATGAGCCTCACCAACATGGCGAACAACATCAATTCCACCGTAGCCTACGGGCTGGCGGCCTACGTGATATACATCGTCTCACTGGCCGCCTATCGTCTGTATTTTAGTCCACTCGCCAAGTTTCCAGGGCCGAAACTCGCGGCCCTCACCAACTGGTACGAATTTTACTATGATGTGATCCGTGAGGGGCACTTCACATGGCAGATCCAGAAGCTGCACAGGAAATACGGTAAGACCTAAAAAGAGGATCACATACACAGCACCGAGTACAATTATAACCTCTACTGTGGTAAAAGGAACGGCTAACTTTCTCCCGGAACACGTGTAGGCCCCATCATCCGCATCACGCCGACCGAGCTTCACATCGATGACCCCGACTTCTTTGACACCCTCTACGCCCGCGGCCCCGGCCGGCGCAACAAATCCACCTACTTCGCCTCCCGCTTCGGCCACGCCAGTGACGCCTTCTCTACCGTGGACCACGACCTCCACCGCAACCGCCGCAAGGCTATCTCTCCTTTCTTTTCAGCAGCCAAGATCTCACAATTCGAGCCCACCATCCGCGCCAAGATCGACACGCTATGCAAGCGGCTGGATGAGTATGTGGAAAACGAGGGATCCGTGGTGAGGTTGAACAGGGCGTGGATGGCGCTCTCGACGGATATTATCTCAGAGTACGCGTTTGGGAAGTCGTATGAGCAGTTACAGAGTGAAGGGTTTGAGGAGACACTACATGAGGCTCTGGTGACGGCGTATGTGACGGGGCATTTCGCCTTGCATTTCCCGGTTGTATTTCCCATACTTGATTCGCTGCCACAGTCGCTTGTGAAGTTGACAAAGCCTGAAATAATGCCCGTCGTGGGCCTACGGAAGGTAAGGAGCTACCGACCCAAGCATGATTCACACTGGGAGAACGACATACTTCCCCCTTCATCGCATCCTCTTCTAACTAACAACGTTGAAGGATCTCGCCGCAGAAGTCAACAAGATCCGCGCCGGCGTAAACACAGATCACAAGGCTGTCTCCCACGCAACCATCTTCCACGAGCTCCTCAACAACCCTGACCTCCCGCCCGAAGAAAAGTCCGACGCCAGACTCGGCGACGAGGCGCAGCTAATCATCGCCGCGGGACTGATTACCACATCATGGGCCCTCAGCGTAGCTAGTTACCACCTGGCTGAGAACCCGGCCATGGCAAGAAGGCTGAGGGAGGAGCTGAATGGAGTCATAGAGCCCTATGAGTGGAGAACACTAGAGAAGCTGCCGTATTTGAATGGGGTTATTCATGAGGCGATGAGGCTAGCGCATGGGGTTGTGACGAGGGATCCACGGCTAGCGCCTGATACGGAGCTACGGTACGGCGAGTGGGTGATTCCGCCGAATACGTCCGTGAGCATGACGACGTACCACGTCCTCATGAATGTAGAGATCTTCCCGGAGCCGAAGGAGTTTATTCCAGAGAGGTGGATCGGACATCCTGAGTTAGAGAGGTATTTTGTACCATTTGGAAAGGGTACGCGGCAGTGCCTAGGTATAAAGTGAGTTTCACCACCAACACGCATATCCTTCTTTTAACATGTCGACTGACGGAACTTCTAGTCTTGCGCAGGCGGAACTATATCTTACCCTTGCTACCGTTTTTAGACGATACCACTTCGAGCTACATGAGACGGACAGATCAGACGTGGAGATGGCCCACGCATATCTGGTGCCGTATCCGAAGTGGGACTCGAAGGGGGTCCGGGTTACAGTGAAGCGGCCGATGAACGAGAATATATAACAAGCAGGGTAACGGGACACTGTGTGTCTAACCTTGTATATCTCATCGTCCATAATCCGTGAGATGAACCTTCTAGAAGAATTTAAATTTTAGCAACCCTGGAAAACTGGCCGGGCTCCTATATAATAACGCTGTTGCTTGAATGAAGCCTAATCCATGGCTAAACTACATGTAAAGTGGCACAAGCGCTCCAAATTGATGCAGCGCGACGATTCATGACTGTCTCTCCACGTTGCAGGTCTGCTTTTGGAGAATAAGAGCTGGGCGATCCAGCTTCGTCCTGTATCCGTCGTCGGCATCCTCAACATGAGATTGAGAAACACCTCACTCGCATATGCTATCGCTCCCTCCTAGAATCTACCCCACCTCAGGGCTCACACTTTCGTCCGATGATCCCCTTAGTCCCGGAAATTATCGAGGCAAGGACCCTTTAGCGGTGTTGGCTGGCAGAAATAGCAACAATCGTAACATTATGGGAGGAATGCAAGAAGTAAAAACAGAGGTGTTTAGGACCATAACCCCAAGAAGGGGACAGAGGTCTTGAAGTGGTCATAATCTAGAACTGTTAAGCACTACAAAAGCCGCTTTTGGATCGTGAATTGTTACATAAATAGATATATATATTTCATTTCTTATTTGCATTGTCTATCAGTAAAGCGAAGAGCATTATAGTATGACGACTTATAAGTCGCCGTGTCGCCTATGAATATATTCCTTTTACTTATTTCTTCTCACTCTCGTTTAACCATTTATACACCACCCTTGCATCCTTACCTTTATATCTCTCGTCTGCCATAACCTCTTTGAACGCTTCCTGCGTCGGTCTGTCCAGGATGGTCCTCGCCCCTACCTCCTCCGCCAGGCTCGTTCCCATACTCAACACCTTGGAGCACAGCTCAATTCTAAACCCCCCCTGGTACCCGTTCGTACTAGGCACGTTCGCCTGTACCCCCGGCACCGGATTCGCCTTGGACGTCACCCAGCATTGGCCGCCGCTTACGTTGATCACGTCCGTCAGCAGCTTCGGGTCCAGCCCTGCCTTTACCCCGATATTGAGCGCCTCCGACGCGGCCAAGGAGGTAACGGCGCTAAGATAGTTGTTTATAACCTTGAAGGCCGTCCCTGCGCCGACGCTGCCACACAAGAATATCCCCTCCGCGTTGCCCATGTGCCGGAGGTATGACTCGACGAGCGGGAAGACCTGATCCGAGGTGGTGGACGGGCAGCCGACCATGAAGGTCAAAGTGCCGGCCTTGGCGCCCATCGGACCCCCCGACACGGGGGCGTCGACGAAAGTGAGGGTGTTAGAGAGTCTGGAGGAGGTATTTTCCGTGGCCTCGGCGACGGCTTTGATGGTGGCTGTCTCGATTGTGCCACACTCCATGATGAGTTTCGCTTCAGGCATGCCGCGCTCGGCGCCAGCGACGACGCCGGCGAGAATGCCGCTCTGGGCGTCCAGGTAGACGGTTTCAACGACCCCGGACGTGGGTAGCATGGTAATGACGGTATTCTAGCGGAGTCAGTCCAACTCTAGCCTGGAGTAGGATATTTACTTACCGCCGCCTTTGCCGCCTCAAAGCCATTCTGAATCACAGCTACGGATGCTTCGCCTTTTGCTTCGGCCTGGAAGCGCCGCAGCGCGTCCTCGCTCACGTCGCAGATCAGCAGTGTCTTCTCGGGGCCGAGTCCCTTGAGCAGGTTCAGCGCCATGGGATATCCCATGACACCAAGGCCTGGTAAATCATGATTAGCGCCTGTCACCCAGAGCAATAACCCTAATTGGTGCCCTAGTACGCACCAATAAAGGCAACAGTGTCGGCTGGTGAGGAAGGCATGACCACTGATATTCTGTCCCGTCTCTAGAGTTTCCGGTCTGGGCTGCAGAGAGTTTGTCAGTGGGACACGGAAAGTGAAGGCACTCAGCATCGGATGTCAGACAGCCAAGTACTTGAATATTGTCCGCCTTCCGGCGTCCCAGGTTTGCGGCCTCGACGTGGGCAGACCCTCCCCCACATTCCAGCAGTGGTAACCGCCCCACTCCGAGATTTGTGGAGTCGATCTATTTTGGGTGCGGGGTTGCTCGTCCTTCTTCAAGACCACTTTTCTCTGTTCAACATGACCCGAAAGGATGCTCATGTGGGGGCAAAGGTGCATGTGGTCAGCATCCACGTACGCATTGCCATACCACCGACTCTGGTCTGATTAATGCGTTGTGTTGCTTGCATCAGTAGAGCCACGGTAGTTTTGGCACCTATAACGATAATGTGGACATGTAGTTTATCCAGGGATCCTCTGGAATGCAGGACTTGGGACAGACACGCAAGGAAGCAAAGAATATCCGTGGGTACAGTTGATATCTGGAAGGTGTTTCTGTAAGTAAACCATCGTTTTACATCGATCCCGCTCCATCTAGATCTTCCCAGGCCAGAACCGATCCCTATTCCTCTCCCTCCACACTCCGTCATGCGCAACAATTGTCTCAATCTCAACCTCGCCCCTCTCCCTCTCCGCCCTGACAAACTCATCAATCCTGTCCAGCGTCTTCCTTGCCACGCCAGTATGGGTATGGACGCTCCTCATACCGCCTCTCCCGTCATCGTACATGGCGATGTCCTTCTCGCCGCTTAGGATCCGGGGGTCGTGGCAGCAGTCGCCCCCTAGGTAGACAAATCGCCGCTCACCGACACGGGCCAGTAGATTTACGTGACCGTACAGGTGACCCGGGCTGTCGATCACATACAGGCTCCCGTCACCAAAGAGGTCAAGCACGTGCGGGAAGCTGGCCAGCGGCTGCCACGACCAATTTTCTGCTGATACAGAGGTAGGCAGCGCGGACCGGGCTTGAGCGGGCGCCTCTGTGTGCCTTGGAGCGTGCGGTGCGGCATCGTACGCCTCTTCCCTGCGGGTGTAGGGGACGGGAGGGAGCTCGACGGTCCTAGAGGCGGGGATCTCGTCGTCGTTGAAGATCTCGGCCGGGTATAGCGGTCCGGCGCCGTTCTTCAGCAAGTCCAGCGTACCAGAGCCTACTACAAATGTGGCGCGGGGAAAATCGGAGGCTGTGCCTACGTGGTCCCAGTGGACATGGCTGAGGATGACTATGTCAATGTCATTCGCAGGATCGAGAAGTATGTCCCCCTGGCTGTTTTCGTCGTAACTGGCGCCATAGCGCAGGCTATCTGCGCAGTCTGGAGAGCTAATGATGGGCTGTCGGTCGGCGATATGCTCTTGTTGCTGCTGGGGGTAGCCGCCTAAATCACGCTTCACGCCGAGATCGAAGACTATGTTCGTGGTCCTGGCGCTGCCTTCATTTGAGGCATGTCTGACAAGGAAAGCGAGAGAAGGAACTGTGGCTCTTTTCTCGGGGTCAGCATTGGTGACGAAGAGTCTCTCGGGGAGAGTGAGGTGACCGGCGTCAAGTGCCGAGACGGTGACGCAGACCGGTGAGGAGCTCCCCGATTCTTTCATGATGCTTTGAATAGAGTTAAATTCCAAAAACGACAGATATCTGTGCTTTACGGGAGAGTCGATTCATATTCCAATTGTATGACGCTCCCACGTTCTCCTCGTGAGGGCCTCGCCGCGCATCTATCGCTTCCCCACACCCGTCTACATCTTCCCCAAGTCTGCCATGTGGGGGTGAGCCACACTCGCGGGCCGCCTTGGAGGGGACACTCGTGAAATGCCCGAAACTGTTCTCCACTTTCCCCTTTCAGGGACTACTCGGAGTGACAACTGTATCAGAGACGATAAAAAAAAAATCGTTCCCTTGTAATAGCTGCCAGGCGCCATCCATTGTTACGCCTCCCACGACCAGACCGTCGCTGCAGAATTTGGTTTGAAAGTCCCAAGAGCGGCTTACGAAGACAATGGACTCCATGGAGCTTCCAGCCACCATGAAGGCGCAGTTCCTTGACGCTTTCAACACCCCATACGCGTGCCGCAGCGTCCCGCTCCCAACCATCTCAGCACCCAACGACGTCCTCATCAAGGTCGACGCGGCCTCATACTGCCATACCGATTCTGTCCTTGCCACTGGAAAGATGCCTCCCAACCCGCCCTCCTTTCCGCACATCGGCTGCCACGAATTCGCCGGCACAATTGTAGCTCTGCCGTCGAACCCGGATCCACCCATATCACTCCGTGTGGGCGACCGCGTCGGGGTGCCCGGACGGTCGTTCCGGCCTTGTACAACGTGCTTCGAGTGCGCAGCCGGCCCAACGCCCGACGATCCCGACGCGGACCCTCCTGGTTACTCGGTGTACTGCCCGCGAAGTAAGAATAACGGTCTCAGCGGGCCGGGAGGCTTCAGGGAATACGCCGTCGTTGACGCGCGGCAGGTGGCGCCGCTTCCTGACGACATGAGCGCCGTGGATGCGGCCGTCCTTATGTGTGCGGGAGTGACGATATACGCCGCGCTGAAGCGCTGTGCATTGAAGCCGGGCCAGCGTGTCGGGATCATGGGGTGTGGTGGCGGGCTGGGCCATCTGGGACTCCAGTTTGCGACTGGCATGGGGTTGAGAGTCGTGGGCGTGGACAACTCGGATGGTCCGCTTGAGCTCTCCAGACAGACGACGAGCGAGGCGAGAATAGTAGACGCGAGGGCAGAGGATGCCGACGTCGTGGTTAGAGAGCTTGGGGAGATAGACGGGAAGCAAGACCGCGGGGATATGGGGTTGGATGCAGTCATCGTCCTGCCAGAGAGTCAGGCGGCCTTCACCTATGCCATTAAACTTCTAAGGAATCACGGGAAGTGTGTCGTCGTCTCATTCCCGGAGAAGGACATACAGGTCTCGGCGCGAGATATCGTCTTCCGAGACATCTCTATAGTCGGCAGCCTAGTGGGCAGCAACAAGCTGCTGCGTGAGATGCTACGCTTTGCGTCTGAGCATGGTGTAAGGGCGAGCGTTAGGACGTTCCCACTGGAAGGGTTGAACGACCTGGTCCATGAGTACCACAAGGGAAGCGGCGGTAAACTGGTCATCGACATGGCTCTACCAGGTGGTTCGTAGTGAACGAGTTGAGTCAGAAGCTTAATGGTTCTATCCAGCCTCTAGCATATTTGCGTAAATATCTAATGACGTCCCTATGACTTCAACTATAGCCCACGTTTGCGCGCCCTTGAATATTGCAGCCCAGACCCTTAAAACGCCGGCGTTGAGGTGCTTGGCCAGCTGGGGCAAGTCTAGCTGCTCCTCTGTCGGCACCCTAAACTCGGTCTCGTCCAGTACAGTCCTCACGAGCGACAATATCCGCATTTCACTCTCCGAAATGGGAGGGTTTGGGTCCGGACCAAGCGCTGAGATTGCTTCGAGCCATTTTCCAAGCAACAAGGCGCATTCGAGTGAGCATAGCGAGTGCTGAATAGACCATATGAACGTCTGTGTCTTGGCCACGAGGCGGATTCCAATCTTTATGGGAATGCTTAGAGCGTGTGAGGAATGGAGCAGGGCCCGCATCAGCTTCGGGGTTCGTTTAATTGTGGGGGTATCTCTCAGCGCCTGCGCTATTTGCAGCGGATCGCGCGTGCCCAGCGCCCGGCCGGGCCCAGTATCCATGTTCAGCCGGATATAGGCTAGGCGGAGGAGAGCGGTCGAGTTGAAAGCCACTGGGCCGTTGGGGTCCAAGGGGTTGAGAGACGATTCGGGGCTGCGCTTCCAACCGGCCTGCCAATTTCTCACTGCCTGATCGAGGGGCGTGACTTCGTCCACGGTAAGGTCGGGCGAGTCAAACCGACATCTCGCAGATTGGCGGACAAAGAAGATGTGCTGGATAATGGCGTGGATTAGAACGTAATTCCCCAGAGCCGAATGACCCGGGGTGGCTTCATTGCTGTTGCCATGAAACAACCGGCGCAGTGCGTCTTGGAACTGCATCGGCTGATGATCTACCCTTTTCGATTCCTCCCTCCATTGAGCTTCTGTTGATGCTTTGAACAGCCCAGAGTCGCATGGTAACCTCATGTTCAGCTCAGAGTTGAGAATGAGAGGGGGTATATCGTAGACGATGCAGTGGAGATTGAAGAAGCAAAAGACAATGTACTTGGTCCTCAAAACAGACTCAAAGCGCGCCCATTCTTGCCACGTCTTTGGGGCCTCCTGTCCAGGCGCCAGTCGCAATCCATCATCTCGAACGATGCTGGCAAGGATGCTTTGTATGGCCAAAGCTTCTCGCAGGATCTCCTTATGCTTTGCCCACGTAGCCATGGCCATAAGAACGAGGAGCGCCTGGGCCGATTGCATCAGATCCTCTTTTGAGGACGACGTGATAGATGACGTATCCCGGTCCGAAGGGAGTCCAAGTGGCCCATTGAAAGTGTAGTTGGATGCCGAATCGCTTCGACCTCGTGCGCTGGGAGTGCTGGTAGCATATTCGTATGGAGAAACCGCACTATGCTCTTGGCCCCGCTCCGCTGCAGCGATTCTCGCGTCTCGCCGCCTAATGCGCTCCGAGGCAATTGCCCTCGCAGCATGAAATAGGCCCAAGCCTTGTTCTGCCTCGAAGCAGTACTGCGCCCCAACCGCAGCCATTGCGAGAATCAGCTCAACAGATGACCCTGCAACGCTCATCGACGAGATATGGAGGAACGGGAGGTGCTCGTGGAAGCCATCCACGTAGGCGCGCACATACCGTGCAAGCGTCAGTCTGGTTGGGAGTCGAAAACCCGATGGAACAGAATCAAACTTCGAGATAGCCTGCAGCAGGAGCTGTCTGTCTTCGTTTGATACGTCCGAGACTCGCTTTCGATATGGGTGGTGATGGTGGGCGTCCATGTACTGATGGTAGGTACTCGACTGTTGACGGTCGGCAGGTGCTTCCTCCGGTTGCAACGAGGGCAGCCTTGACCCGAAGCGCGAGAAAGTATCCGATTCTTCCAACAAGCCGTGGTCTCCCTCATCCTCCTCCTCCTCTTGATGGCCAACACCCGAGCCGTCCCGCGTCTCACGGTAATCCTGCGGTGAGAAAAAAGGCATGGGTTGTTCTGTGGTGAACAAGGATGAGAAATGGAAGGATGGTAACGGCCCCGTCTCAAGGAAATCTGCAAAGCTGTTGAAAGTGTAATAGTCCATATCGGTCTGGTCCTCCGGCTCCGGCAGGAGGCCCGGATCAACTACCGAGGTAGATTGGGGGGGTATTTGGACAGGCTGGGCATCTTCATAGTTCATGGGCTCGATAGGAGCGCCGTTCGACGTGCTGTTATCGTGGGCGGCCTCAGTCACTAGGGCGTCTTGAAAGGTTGCTTGCTGCGTAACCATGGAGAGGACGTCCAAAGGAGATTGTTCAGGGTGCCCACTCATTGCATAGACTACCGGAGGTCCGTTTACTTGAGCTTCGTGAGGTTGGAAGGTCGCATTGGGAGAACTCGCAGAGCCCCTCGCTCCCTGCGGGCTTGGCGAATGACCGTCGTCGACGAGACGCCCACCGGGTGGTAGCCTCTGGGTTTTGCCCGCATCTTCGTTGTGAGACAGCCGTCCATGACGAATCAGTAAGTCGCTGCAGCGAAGGCATCAGAATAGTCAGCGAGCATGCGTCGGCCGATTGTCACCCCGTGGACTCATACCGTCTTGTGAAGCGCGATGGGCAGATCCCACAAGCGAACGGCCTTTCTTGTGTATCTAGGGACAAAGTCAGGAACTCGAAGACGAATTTCTCCGTGCAATGGAATGCTATATAGCCTTGGTTCATGTGGGACGAGGGTTGGCCAGGCAAAACGTAAACGTACGGGTCCTCTCGTGGCGTTGCAGGTGCTCCAACCGGCTGAAATTCTTTCGGCAAACTGTGCATGGGAAGCGCTTGGATATTCTGCGCCGGCTGTGGGCTCTGTTGTTCCCGGCGACGGCCTCAATCGAGTCGTTCGGCTGCATTGGATGGCATGGCCCGAATGGACGGAGTGCAAGTCGTATGTAGTGGCCAGCAGGGTTGTGGGGTAAGACTTCGTCGGTCGTGACCAAGGCACCAACGCTGCACGTGGCGCTGGCTGCACGTGGCGCCCTCGTGAGGAGAGCCCCGCACTCCACCTAGGCCTGCTTGCTGCAACGCCATTCCCCGGTGACCTAATATTCTCCCAGTGCGTACACTAGTCAGAAAATAGACGGGGCAAAAGGCCCTTGTCGTTGCCATTTCCATTGGTATTGTCTATAATCTATAATCTCTATCCCCTATTTGAAATCCGTCTTGGCTCCCAGCTCCCTTTGCATCTCGCCCTTCTCCGCCATCTCGTCGAGAACCTTCTCAGCAGTCTTCATCGCCTCAACGCCAGCAGGCACGCCGCAGTAAGTGGTGCAGTGCAGGATGGCCTCCCGGATCTCCTCCTCCGTGAGGCCATTGTTCCTCGCCCCGCGGACGTGGACGGCGAGCTCGGGCGTGCGGTTCAGGGCCATTAGCATGCCAATGTTGAGCAGGCTGCGCTGCTTCTTCTCGAGGCCTGGGCGTGTCCAGGCGTATCCCCAGCACCACTCGGTAACGAGCTCCTGCCCAGGGCGCGAGAATTCAGTCGAGCCGTTGGCCAGGGCGCGGTCGACGTATGAATCACCGACGACGGAGCGGCGCATCTTGAGGCCTTCCTCAAAGAGCTGGCGGTGCAGCTCGTCAAACTTGGGATCGGTGCTCATGGTGTCGGGCGGTGGATCTGGTGGTGTGCTCGTTGGGTTATCGAGGGTGTCAAACTGACAAGAATAACAGGGCTAGATCACTCTGCCGTTGGTACCGTTTGGCTGCGTTTACTTAAAACGATATAACTCGGTACAATTCGGTATTTAACTCTTCGCACGTCTTCCCTGCTTGGTTGGGGATGCTGTGGCTGGCACATGTGCTCGCCAGAGGGGGGATCACACTGGTTCAACAACCCCTATGTGGGGGACATGCAGGCTGTTCTTACCTGCCCCACAGTGTCGTTTCCAGGGCTGAAGGGCCCCCCATGGGGAAGGAAATCTGGGGCTGACCCCTTTTCTCGTCCCCACATGTCGTACGTATGTACATGTACTTGTAACAACCGAGCGGGGAAACCTGGGGTGTTTTTGACCACAGGATGTTGGTAACAGATAATCCCCAATGCCAAGGCAGGAAATCTCCTTTTGCCCCAGATTGGACGAGGGGGACCCCAGCGGGAAACATTTGTGCCCTGAACAGGCCGGGATGTCGGGGCCAGACTCGACGTCCCGCGTCTCCCGGGAATTGAAATGGAGGCGTCGCTATAAATCAGGGATGTTGTGATAAGTATGCATGTGTCCCTTACTTGAAGGGAAAGATCTGCCAACTCTGAGCCCTTCACTCCAACTTTCCTCCGGCTCCGTTAACTGTTTTCATTGACTTCCTTCCCCGCCTCGTTATCTCGCCATTATCAATTCGTCCACAATGCCGTCCGAGCGGGATAGCTCGCTCGAGGAAAAGCCAACACAAGAGGCTGTTGAGGACAGGCGGAGGAGGGATGGCGTCGCCGATGACCCCGAGCGGCAGAGAAGGGAGAAATCTCTGGTCCGCAAGTTGGATTTGTTCATCGCCCCTGTCATGATGATGCTCATGCTCATCAGTTACCTGGACCGAAGCAATATTGGATTCGCTGCGACGCAGGGTATGACTGAGGACATTAACCTAAAAGACTCCCAGCTTAATGTATGTACCCTATTCGCGATACTCCTTAGTCCATCCACCCGCTAAGCAGGATGAACATCAAAGACGGCCGTATCCGTCTTCTATATCTTTTACATTCTCTCGGAGTTCCCTGCCTCTCTTCTCGTCAAGAGACTGCAGTTCAACCGAGTCATCCCCGCAATCACCTTTTGCTGGGGCATTGTCTGCATGTGCACCGGCTTCGTTCAATCCTTCGGGCCTCTCATTGTCACCCGTCTCCTGCTTGGGTTCTTTGAGGGGTGTCTGTTCCCTTCAATGACGCTCTTTCTGTGCAACTGGTACAAACGCGAAGAACTCGGATTCCGGGTTTCTTTCCTCTTCAGTAAGTCGAATCCGGTTTCGAGTACAAGACATTCCAAGAGAGATTCCTGACGACTTGAAAGTCGCATCGGCCATCTCAGGCGCTTTCGGCGGACTGCTGGCATGGGCTATGATTCATATGGATGGAGTCGCAGGCATGCCTGGCTGGCGATGGTATGTGCTTTATTCCCCGGGTGTAGAGCTCTATTACCTTTTTTCCTATCAGATCTAAACTGACCTGGACGTAGGCTTTATATCATTGAAGGTCTCATTACCGTTGTCTGGGCAGCCTGCTGTATTTACCTCGTGCCGAAGAATTTCGAGACGGCGTATTTCCTCAACGAGGAGGACAAAGCCCTTATGAGGCAGCGTGCGGAAGAGATGGAAGCCTACAGCAGTGGCTCTGGACACTACAGCCTGCAGGACATCAAGCTAGCGGCAAAGGATGTCAAAAGCTGGATCCACGGTGTCATCCAGATTTGTGTTGTGACTATCCTTTACGGTAGGACAGTTTCTCAGCCTCTACGACAAACAATGATATCTGACAAGTACTTGACCAGGGTTCGGCACCTTCCTTCCCATCATTATCAAAGACGGGTTCAAGTTTTCCACGGTTCAAGCCCAGTACTTGGTCATCCCGCCCAACCTCTGGGGTGCAGCCGTGTATGCAGTCGGAGCCATTTTGTCGGACAAGTATGGTTCACGCTTCATACCGTTGATCATCTGCGCGCCCATCGGCGTAGCAGGATACGCGATTCAGCTCGCCCCTGTATCCGCAGCTGTACACTACTTTGGCACCTTCCTCATTGCCACCGCTTGCTTCCTGTGCACTGGCGGTAACATGTAAGAGGCCCTAAAGCGAAACCCCCGAGTTATACAAGAGTAACTAACATCTGCCGTAGTACCTGGATTTCCGTGAACTGCGCTCCCGACGGCAAACGCGCCGCCAGTCTTGGTATCCTGCTAACTTTGACCAACATCGGTGGCGTCGTATCTGGACAGATTTACCAGTCTAATGCCGGTCCCAAGTTCATTCTTGGACACGCTTGGTCCCTGGGCTGTCTGGCCCTTGCATGGATTGGCTGGTGGATCATCAGGGCAATCTATAAGAAGCGCGAAGCTGGGAAAGACAAAGCCCTGGCTGAGGGATCCTCTAATTCGTTGGAGACTGTCACCGACCGCTCGCCAGAATTCAGATATCAGATCTAGGCTGTCTAGTATACTATTATCAATTTTAGGAGGCAGTAATCTTATTCAAACTGATTTATTGGTGTGTTTTGAAAAACGAATCATCTACGCGCCTTGGTCTTCACAAAAGCAAGTTAGTAAACTCCAGGCACAGCTTCCAGAAGTCGCCGCTCTCGCTATGATTTAAGAATTAGCCAAGATTTCCGTCTTGTAAATTTGAATGCATCTAAGGGAGCCACAAAATAATTATAGAAGTCAAAAAGGTTAAATTGCTCAAGACTTACTGTCTACGAAGCAGAAGTAGCGCCATACAACTCGGAAATTATGGGTGCAGATACATGGAGTGTGTGTAGACTAAGAAGCGTAGCGATCTCCATCACTTCTAGGATTTCCTGGGGTGTCGCGCCATACCCGAGCGCATTCTTCATGTGAAGCTTAAGGCCAGGAGTGTAGAGATGAGTCGCTGCAGTATCAAACGCACAGTACACAAACTCTTTCATCTACATTCTCTGTTAGACTTTGCAAATATCGTCAACTAGAAAGTGAATGGATGTATATACCTTTGGGCTCAGGGCACCCCTTGCTGGGACCTCATTCTTTCCAACGTCCTTAATCCAGGGGGCACCAGAAAACTCGAGATAGGCCTCGAAAAATTCAGGGTCGAGTCTCAGAAAGTCTTCCCAGAAGGTATGCCAGTAACCCCTCCGCCGGGTGAACTCCTCCTTCAACTCGTTCTGCTTTGGTCCAAACTCTTTGGTAATCAAGTCCTCGTGCTTCCTCTCCTCCCTGAGGACTTCAACAAGAAGTGGCACGCCGATATTGCAGGCGTGAATGCCCAGCGTGGCTGACAACTCAACTACCTCAAGCACCTCGTGGATCGTAGCCCCTTCCTTGATCGCGGACGCTACATGTGCGCGGATTCCGGGAGTGTAGAGATGGGTAGCGTTTGCGCTTACGGCGAGGCCGATGAGAGCTTGGTCCTTGGCCGAGAGGTGCTTCTTCTGGCGCGGCACGGAGGCCAAGGAGAGGCTCGACTTGAAAATGCTGGGATCAACTGAGAGGAGGGATTCCCAGCCGCTGTGGAAATTCTCTTCTCCCATCTTGGAAATGAACTCCTCTCGGAGCTTACTTTTGTCTTGGGCCATGGTTGATGGATGATTTAATTGATGGTATCAGACGGTGGGCTTCTGCTCAGATGCACTGCAAGTACGCTGTTCCCACATCCACATCTCTGGTGTATTTACATACCTAACTGAACTTGATGGCCATGCGCTTTTCTTGACCTCCACGTGCTACGTGAAACCGACGTCTGCGCCTGGAGAAACGTTCCATCCCTATCATGCGTGTACTCAGTACCCATGGGCAGCCAGGCCCAGACAGGAATTGACTTAATTACCCCACAAGGATTTCTCGGTAGAGTGTGGAGTTCGATTCGTCCCCCACACGCAACCCCACATGCATCATGTCAGGACGCCCCCACAATGCATTAGTGGAAGGCGTTGTGGGGGCAAGCCCAGCCCAAACATCTTGACTATCCCCAGTGTGGTTTGTTTGGGGTGGTGTGGGGAAACCAAACATGCAACGAGGGAGAGGAAAGCGTCGCTGAAGGAGTCGGCACGGAGAATGAAAGAGCCCGCTGGCCATACCCGGACTGCAACTTGGCCACTCTCGGTGGACGTTGTGAGGAGTCCTGGCACGAAGCATTGAGTGGCCACAATCAAGCCCCAACCTTGTCTATATGCCAAGTTTCAAATGCTATCTGCCCACGTAGATCTATAGGACATTGAAAAAGCGCTTCCCGTTATTCTTGTCGCTCTCCCACTCTATATCATGAGCTAATATGACCTCAACGCCGTCGTTCTCCAAAGCTCTGATACGGTCAATCGTCGCTTCTGCCTCGGCCCGGTTGGCATGTATGCAGCATACGTGCTTATGTGAATCGATCCACTCCCCGATTTCTCTCTCTCTGCGAAGGATACGACGGTCGTGACAAGCATCGCCGGCAAGGTAAACCCATTTCTGACCACCATCGTCACTCTCTGTGCGGGCAAGAAGGTTGATGTGGCCCGGTAAGTGACCGGGTGCGTCAACTATGTACAGGCTCCCGTCTTCAAAGAGATCCAGGGTCCAGGGGAGATGGCCTAATGGCTTCCATGGCCCGCTGAGGTTGAGACTTGACTTGAGATCTTTGTCGCCATTCCCAGCGTAGCCTTGGGGACCCGGTCTTGAAAGCTCAACAGTTCGAGAGGGGTCCAGGAGTTCTGCCTCGAAAAAGGAGTGGCCGCCCCGTAAGCTGACCGAGTTCCCGGAGAGCAGGTCTAAGGACCCGTTGCCGACTATAAACTTGCTCTGAAGAAAGTCTTGAGGCTCGCCCACATGATCCCAGTGAACCTATTTCCAGGTTAGAACCTAAACATCCCGCAAGAGAAAGCTAACAAAGGTGCAATGAATTAGTTTTTGACCAACTTACATGAGAATATATCACATAATCGATATCATCAGCCGCCAGTCCACCTCTCTTAAGACTCTTGACAACGTCTGGATCTGTTGTCATGGGTTGACGTGTCTCTGTATGTCGCCGAATAGGCTCCGAGTAGCGGTTGACATCTCTCCTGAGGCCTAAATCAAAGACGATTCGCGTCGTCTTGTTGGATCCGGGACGAGTGTGCTGGATGAGGAAGCACAGTGACGGCACCGTTTTCCGCGCTCCCTCAGCACATGGGCTAACGAATTGCTCTTCCGGAAGCGTGAAGTGGCCGGCCGAGAGTGCGTGAACCAAAACCGTTCCGCCCTGCTCGTGGTATTCTGCGAAAGGCGAAAATGACGACAGTGACATTGTGGGCTTGGTTAAGCGTTAACACCTGCCCAGCCTCTGCAAATGCCTTTATTTCGACAAATGTTTATGACCGCTCATCCAACTAGCTCTCTCGGCTCAGAGTCAAGTCAATGGGATGAGTACGGGACTAGACCCCAGCCACGGACGAGACGACTATTACCTAAAGTCGTTGCGAAGAGCGTTCTCGGTCTCCGGGTCTGCCGTAAGTACTTCTAACCCCTTTGTGGCGCTAGCATCGTGGGGACGAATCCCCCCACATACATAGATACCCACTCCTAAAGTCATTGAATGGATCCATTTGTTTACCCCATGCCCACCGCCACATCACGGCCGCCGATTAGCCTTCCCTCCTGGGGCTCTCTAACGAGCCCCCGCATCCTCCACGATTGATGAATGGCCGAGATTACGAATTATGATCGAGTCAACCAGCTAGCTGAAAGGGTTAGTGGTGTTTCCCGGGTCAGCCAATGACTTGCTTTTGACCTGCTTTTATCCAGACGTCTTATACCGGACGGCTTTCGGAGGTTATTAATGATATTGGCGGATACCTTCACAATATACTGGTTTACTGGATCTCCATCCTGAGGCACAATGGGGTCTATTGAGGAAGGTTATTACGGAGACGGCCCTCTTCGTTACGGCTTCGTCGGGCTGGGTGTCATGGGCTGGGGCATGGCCAACAACCTGAGAGCCAAAGTCCCGGAATCTGCATCCCTGTGTGTTTGTGAGATCTCCAAGGAGAGGCTGATCAAATGGCTGGCCCAGGCTCCTGGCCCGGTGTCTGTAGCTGCTACCCCAAAGGAGGTAGCGGAGCAGAGTGTGAGTTATACCAAACGCTATACTCAAAACTTATTCAAACTTACATGCTTTCGATAGGACATTGTGATCACTATGTTGCCGGCAGGGCCACATGTTGAGACTGTGTTTACCGAGCCTGAGACGGGCTTTTTATCTATGGATCCTTCTCAGCTCAAGAACAAATTCTTCATTGAGTGCTCGACGATAGATATTGATACGTCTCTGCGCATGTCCGCCGAGGTCAAGAAGCTCCAGGCCTGCGAGTTCGTTGACAGCCCTGTCTCAGGCGGCGTCCACGGCGCCAACACAGGCACATTATCAATGATGGTGGGCTGTGAGGCCCCAGAGTTATTCGACCGCATCAAGCCCGTCCTCTGCCTTATGGGCGCATCGGAAAAGATTTTCCACTGTGGCGGACCGAGCGCTGGCCTAGCCACAAAGCAGATCAACAACTACCTGTCATGCATAACCATGCTCGGGACATGCGAGGCGATGACGTTAGGCCAGCGCTCGGGGCTGGATCCGGCCAAGCTTGCCTCGGTCATCAGGGTGTCCACAGGGGCGTGCTATAACTGCGGCGACCAGAATCCTGTTCGCGGCGTGTCGGACCTGGCCTCAGCGGCGCGGGACTTTGAGGGCGGTTTCACCACTGAGATGGCCAAGGGTGTGCTAGACATGGCACTGGATCATGGATCCAAGGTCGGGGCCAAGTCAGTCCTGGGTGGTGTTGTGTCCGATTTCTACGAGCGCGCGGCTTCCAATCCTTTATGCCGGGGTAAAGATTTCCGCTCTATCTACAAGCTCTTCTCTGAAAATGATGGTAAGGATCTTGGGTTAGAGTGATGTCCAAGGCCTTGATTGACTGAGATGCCTCCTCATCACTAACCCAGCTTTTTAACAATTGATGGGCACTTTATAGAATGAGAATATAAAACAGAAATATACAGTCGTCCGCGCATTCTAAAACATACCAGAGGTGACCATAAACTCGGTGACCCTACGAAAGAGAGTAGAAGAGACAGTTTTTTAGTTCAGAAAATTTCTGAGTGGCAGGCGTTAAGTGCATGGACCGACAATGTGGGGAGGCGATGGGTAATATACAGCGGTAATACAGGTTTCCTGAATACGGAGGATCCGCACCGAATATATATAGCCGGGTTCTGGCGGAGACGAGGCAGGTTCCTCCGGGACCCCTTCCCTCGCTCAGCCAACAAACGCCCCCTCCCCCCCCC
>JAMBUN010000054.1:0-87208 GCA_030271035.1 Microascus cirrosus
AGTAGAAGGACATATAGTCTATTATCTAGTATAGTTGATTTCAAATCACCTCCTTAGGTTATATATCTCTTATAGTTATAGTTTCCTAGGTATAGTACTATATCCAGTTATAGTACTCTATCAATATGTATAGCTAAGATTACTAGTATAATAGGTACTAGCTATTATAACACTTATCCTATATAAGGAGAGGCTTATCAAAGCCTAGGTCAACTAGTCTACTTATTTTAGCAATATAGCAACCTTATAGGTAGAAGGAATCTATGTACTCCTAAAGTTATACTTAAAGAGGTTAACATTTGATCTTTTTAATACCTAGAAAGCTATTTAACTTGCCCTTCTTAACCAGCTTTCAGAGCTAAAATCGAACTAAGCAAAACAACAGATTTGAACACCTCTTAAGCTTTCTGGTGCCTTATATAGGATAGTACGTAGCTAGGTATTACATAAAGCACTAAGGAAGGTAGAGGAGCAGCAGAAATTGCTTACAAAGACAGTCCCTCCTCTGTCCCCTACTTATACAGGCGCCTTCACTTAAGTCTACAGGCTCCCTTACTTATATATATTAGACGCTCGTTAAGACAAAGCCCTGCTTCTCGATCACTTCTACTTATATTGGTATTTAAGGCGTGAGGGAGCCCTGCAGTTACTTCTTAAGCCTCGCCAGCTTATTAAGCCGATTCGTGCTTAATCATCTCTGCTAAGGTCAAGTATAAAGCAGGAGGCCAGTCAGTTTAAAGTAGTCGAAGCCCAGGTGGCCCGGCGCAAGGCCCTAAGCAGATGCACTAAGTGCTACGCAATTGGCCATACAAGGACCTCAAGGACATGCCCTCTGCGTTATTCAGATGTATTATAGTTACTTGTAATTACTTTATCTATTATCATGCCTAGGTTGCCCATCTATAAATGCCCATAGGTTGGTTGGCCTTGGATATTGGCGCGTGTAGTTCCATTGGGAGAGCTTGGGACGCGCGTAGGAGTTGCGATTACATCAGCGTTTGGGCTTATATAATACTCGCGGACCCGCGAATCTATCGGGAGCCGAGGCCACCGGCAGACGGACCAATCAGGGCAAGGAGCGCCTCTTGGCAGGAGCGCACGCCTACAGAAAAGAACGCCCCAACGAGAACATTTCAAGTATACAGACCACAGTCATTACCCGAGAAACTAGATAGTTCTTTCCCACTCTCCAGTAGTCAATTCAACTCCATATCCACAGAGACTGTTCACCAAGCTTTCACCCTATCCTCGCACTAGCCACTCGAGACTTGCAGTCTCTCACGAATACGACTACTAGTATCTCGAGTTCTGTCTAAGCTACCTCGCTTATCTTAAGCAGGCCCTTGGCTCACGACGTTTGGAACGCTCTGACAAGCCATTACAAGTTATCACGCCTACTGGAAGGTTGAACTTGTAACAGTTGAGGTGCAAATTTTGTTAAGGTGTAGAGGGCCCCCTGGCGGGGGGCCTGTGGGGCGGGTATAGCGACTCACCCAGGAACAAGAAATTCTCTGCTAATTCTGACCTGCTTTCAACAGATTAATTTTTAATGACCTTGAGGCCCACTGGTTTGGTCTCCCGCTGTCATATCGCCTTGACTGCGATCTAAAGTCATGTCATCGGCGGCCTATCGAGCGAGACTTTTTGGTTGGAGCCAAGTTAAACTACCTGAACACTCACTTTCTTCTGCGGAGTGCGCTCCTCCGCCAGACTTCGGAGCCAGATTCGCAACTCTTACGCCTCTCCGTCGACATGTTATCCCTTGTCATCGAGGCCGATCATTAAAGACCAACTGGTGAATTCCGGAACTTCCCTTGTTTGGAAGGTATGTTTGAATACACCTTAATGTATGAGCTGATCAGCAATCGAAGGAATCTGTCTCCTGACTCGTATGGCATGGCTAGGTTGTGTATTATGGGCTGGCCGCTGCTGGCGTCCTGTGCTTGACACTCATCAGCCGGCCAACTCTCCCCTCCGTCCTCCAGAACAGTGCCTCCAAAATCCTCCAAGACCTGAGCATACTAGTCGCTGAAGTCAAAAGAGGCATACTCGTCTACGTAGATCATCCCAATTATGCACTACTCTCGCGAGCCACCAAGACCATTCAAAGCTTAATCAGTCGCATATTTACCAACTCATTTACCTCGACCACGTCGCCGATCATGGACCAGCAGCAACAACAGCAGCAGCGACTGCACGACTTCGAAGAACACTTTGTAGGTCCACAACTTGAACCAGCCGTTGCGCCAGAAACCTGGGATCCCTGGGAGAGATTCAACGGGCAGGATTTTGAGCCTAACTTTTGGCTTAATCTTGCGGATCATCCTTTTCTTACAAGTTGAGATCTATTTCCCTTCCTACATAGGCACACTAACCAACTCGGCATAAGGGTAGGGAGGTTAAAGGCCTCCTCCCGGTTCCCTTTAGATAACTAGATAGTGTATGAATGGCACCGCGAACGCCAGCTACTTTTGCCCTTAAAGAGCTTGATATTGCATTCGTCCAGTACTATGCGCTTCCGTTAATATTACGAGCACTCTTTTCGAGGCCCTGCAACCTGCCGTACAAGACATATCTGCTATAAGCGATGGGATCGTGGACTTCTCGGCCTAGGTAGAATACGAACCACTTAAATGGGTTGTGCGGAAGATTAACGAGCAGAGGCCAGGTAAGGGTTCGGAGTGACGCCAGTTAGTAGCCTTGATAACTCCGACCGTTCGGAGTTCGGAGTCGTGAGAGTAGCCTTATTTACTCCGGCAGTGGGGGCGAACTTGCGTCCATTGGGTTTGGTGTGGGGGCAATATCCTTATTTCGAGGCTGAAGCGGCGACATTTCGGCTGTCGCTGTTACCCCAAAACATCGGAGACTTTCAATCACCCCATATTATCTGTACAACAGAGCCAGTAGGGGAGATTATTTAATAGTCAGAGCACCATGGCACCGAAGATGTCTTCCCGAGAAGCCTTTCTCACAGTTCCAATATTGGCATTGCCATTCACTACATGGTACGAAATGTATCCTAACCTCTCCTGCCTTTCATATTGTTACGAACCGGATCAGGCCAAGACCAGAATAGAAGCCTGCAGACAGAAAAACCTCGGAAGAAAGTAACAAAGCCTATAACTAAGAAAGGGCAACAAGGCAGATATGCAAGACTGCCCAGGGACGACCCAGAGACCAAGCCTATAAGTGACAACTGGTAACAAGGGCGATCCCAGAGAATTACCTATGATCGCCTGAAGGAATAAGCAAACTCTATATACTACAGTTACTACCTAGCAGACAGATAGTTCTTTTCTACTCTCTAGTAGTTTAATTCTAACAGAGACTGTTTATTAGCTTAAAATTAATCCTTATCGTGTACTACTCGAGACTCACGGTCTCTTGAGAATACGATTACCAGCTTTATTAGTTCTGTCCACCGCTACCTCGCTTACTCATAAGCAGGCCCTTGGCTCACGACGTTTGGAACGCTCAGACAAGCCATTACAAGTTGTCACGCCTATAGGAAGGTTGAACTTGTAACACATATTCACTTCCATACTCGCAACTGAAACGGGGCCGGGTTCCGTGCCATCTTACTGCAAAGACTGGTCTTCCAGTAGCAGCCGACTTGGCTTTTCTTTGCAGCAAGTGATCGAACGGTGTTCATCGCCCAGATACGCAATCGCTACCCACCCTCCAACCCACGACCCGCCTCCATGAACAATCCAGAGCCACCGCCCAACGGTGGCTACGGCTGGGTCTGCACGATCGCCGCAGCCATCGTCAACATGCACTCTTGGGGCTTCAGTTCCGCATACGCCGTTTTCCTCGCACATTATCTCAAACAAAACACCTTTTCTGGTACGACGCCCCTCGAGTACGCCTTTGTCGGCAGTCTCAGTATAGGGTTCCTCTTCCTCGTCTCGCCTATAACCACCGTCGCAATGCGAAAGTACGGCATTAGGCCCACCATGTTTGCCGGTGTTGTGTGTGAGGCTATTAGCTTCATTTGCCCGAGTTTCGCCTCGTGCATCTGCCACATAGTCCTATCACAGGGCGTCCTGTTTGGCTTTGGCATAGGACTCCTCTTCATCCCCACAGCTGCCGTCGTCCCGCAGTGGTTTACGTCAAAGCGTTCGTTGGCCAGCGGCGTGGCTGTAAGCGGTGCGGCCATTGGCGGTGCAGTATACTCGTTGGCAGCGGGCCCATGATTCGCACGATAGGGCTTGCCTGGTCCTTTCGAGCCTTGGGTATCATCGCTTTCGTCGTTAACGCAGGCTGCGTCATTGTCATCCGCGATCGGAACACAGCCATTGGCTCTAATCAGAGCGCCTTCCATATTACACTCTTCAAAAGAGCCGAATACGCCTCGTCATTGCTTTCAGCGTTTTTACAATGCTGGGCTATTTCATCCTCATATTCAGTCTTGCCAGTTATGCCAACTGCATTGGTTTGGATTCATCCAAGGCCGCCATCACCAGTGCTGTCTTCAACCTCGGACAGGCAGTCGGCCGGCCGCTGGCCGGATACTTTAGTGACCGGGCTGGTCGCATCAATATGGCCGCATCAATGACTCTCCTCGCCGGCATCCTCCCCCTCTGTCTGTGGGTGGTTTCCCGCTGCTATGTTGTCCTCATTATCTTTGCTGTTATCGAGGGAGTTTTCGCTGGTACTTTTTGGGCCACCATTGCGCCTGTCATGTCTGAGGTCGTTGGACTTCAAGAGGCTGCCTCTGCCCTGAACGTGATGTGGCTGACGCTTGTCATTCCATCTACATTCAGTGAGCCGATTGCCCTGTCTATGGTCGGAGGAACTGGATCATATCTTGGAACAGAGCTGTTTACTGGTTTCATGTACATCATGGCAGCCGTGTGTTTGTGGCTGCTGCGGGGGTGGAAGATTGGGCAGAATAGTGCTGCTCATACACCTCCAATGATGGAGAGGTCTGACTCTCCCGTCAATGGCCCACAGGTTTCTTGCAACACGGACATCTCATCATCCAGCTCCGGTGGCAAGAAGAACTTAGTCTGGTCCCCTGCCGTGTTTTATCTCCGTCGTTGTTGTATGTTAATGAGGGTATAGACACATGTAGCAGAGAATATGGCTTTCATAGAGCGATATTTTCGTTAGACCACACCCTGTTCGTCATCACGGTTTCGGCGACATGGAGAGAATTCACGTATTAGATTGGTATTCTGGAAGATCAGATGTAATCAAAAAGAATAGAGTCAAGATGCATTGTCCGTAAAGGAGAATGACTGAACCCGGAGCAGCATTGGTTACTTCGCGCGCGCACTTACTAAGTCTGGATCGCATTCAATATCATGCACATATCTCAATGAAGTCTTGTTAGAAGGCTCAGCTTATAACACTAAATTACGTCTCAAATTTCAACCGCTGAGCCGCCCCGTCTTTCTGGCTCGTCAGCTCCATTCACAGCCCCAATTGACCTTGTTCATGCTCTAGCAGTCGATAGCCTATTCACAGCGAGCATGAGATATCCAGGTCGCAGAACATTTCTATCTCCATGGATTGATGGGGTACTTAAAAAGGAAAATCTACTAATCTATTCCCACCCCTTCAATTCTGGGTCCTGCAGAGCCCTCCAGATCCGTTGGAGGCCTTCTTCAAGCATGGGCTTCTCCGCAGTAAACGTGATGCGGAACCATCCATATTCGCTTGACATGTAGGCGGTACCGGGCGAGATCATGACACCCTTATCAATACATATCTCGGCGATGCGCAATTCCCGCTTCTCGAACTTGCTCGCATGTGGGCCCCCTACTCTCAGCATGCCGAACTCGGCACCGGCCCTCTGTGTCTCAGAAAACAGGAAGCGTCGAAAATCCACCCAGAGATACAAACCGGCGTTCCTGGAATCGTTCATGATTAGCAAAGATATCCGTGTGTCGAGTGAATCTTGGAGTATATCCTATGGTACTTGACTGATTCGTACATCTCATAGTACCCAATGTCCCGTTCACGCATAAATCGGGTGATAATGTCATAGTTTTCCTTCATGAGTGCAACATTCTTCTCGTGCATCTGTGCCCGCCAATCGTCGTTCTCTAGCATGGCGGCCCAGATATCCTGTATAGCATGAGGCGACCAGGAGAAAGCGCTGTCAACGTAATGTGTTAAAATCCAAGAAAGAAACAAAGTCATGGAGACAGGCCGTCGCTGAGACAAGCAGGATACTAAGCTCACCCAATGCTGGACATAAAAGACAAGATGCCTTCGTTCTTGGTGAATACGACGCCGAGTCGCAGGCCGTTAGCGCAGAAGTCTTTGCTGGCGCTGTAGAGTACGTGAAAGTGAGTCGACGCAATCATGCTCTGCCAGTTGAGAGATAACGCCGAAGTAAACTTGGCGCGTTCAGCGGGAATGGCGTGGTTCTCGAAGACCGACTTGGCATATATTTCATCCGAGATGAAATGCAGATCGTTGGCAGCACAGAACTTTATAAAGTCGACTATCGTTTCGGCCGGCTGAAAGGTGGTAAGCTAACGTTTAAACCGGATTGGCCTTAAGCTCTTCGACCCGGGGTACATACGTAGCATCTTCCAAGAGGGTTGTGTGGGCTATACGGCAGTTTCGAGTAAGTATTGGGTCATGAAGAGCCTTTCGCGAAGCCTGCTATGCATCAAGAAGGCACATGACGTACTTGGAAATTAGAACAGCTCGTGGTTCGATACCCTGAGCTCGCGATCTGACCAAAGCCGACTCGAGTGCCTTCCGCGTCAACTCGGGCCTGAAGACATCGTCATAGCCCGAATACCCCTCTATGGCTTCGTAGCGGACACCGACAACGTGCGCGTTAGCTCGGTGAGTAATGTCGATCATGAAACCATTGTACAAAGGCTCCGGAACCATGACGCCCTCGCCCTGGTCGCAAAGAGAAAATACAACAGCGTCGATTGCACCTGTCAGACCGGGAGTGATGAACAAGTCCTCGGCTGTGATGGTTGTGGTTGACGCGAACTCCTCCTCGAAATACCGGGCCAGGGCATTGCGAAGGCGGAACGAGCCGCGAGGTCCAGTACTATACGTGAGGTGCTGGGTGGGGAGAATGGTCAACTACGAAGGGATCGTGAGCTGACAAATTCCTCTCGTCCTTCTCGTTTAAAAAAAAGGACCGGAGTTGTTTACCTGCTCACGGACGAACTCCGCAATGTCATTGTGCATGAGACTATTTTCGGCTAGACGCAGGAGGATCCTTTGATTAGAGGCAGTTATACAGTTAGCTAGCTTAATCCTGCTCATACGCTCTTCTGCTGCGGGAACTTACAAGCCCTCTGGGTTGGTGGATGACCATGTGTTAAGTCCAAACTTCTCTCGGGGTCCCCAGACATCGCGAAAGCACGAGTTGTAGGCACCTCGCTGCGAGAGGTGGTACTTGCCCATGGCCTCAAGGATGGGGATTTGCACATTCGAACCCAGCTTAAGAGAGGATCGGTTAGCCTCTTGGGTGGAGGTTTGCACAATCGAACCCATCTTGGCCGGTGGAGAAGGGAGCGGATCTGGATGCTTTGTCTTGGCAGGATATATCAACCGCCGGGAACGAAGACAATAGACAATGGCAATGTTGGCCTAGTTTAGTGACGTGACATGGGGTTGGATTATGTCCAACATCTGGTTTATATTTCCATTATTCCTATCGACTTTACTCCATGTTCCCCGCACTAGATCCTTTTAAGTTAGGTACGACGTGGACCTCGGATTGGACAACAGGTTGTGACTCCGAAGACCCCGAATGGTCCGACCACAGTCTGTCAAGGTATTCTCCGCAGGGTAGCCCCACCATATTTGACGGAGTGTGGAGGAGACACCTGCATATAGCACTTCATCCTGGTATAGCGCGACATGTATCCACTTCGTGGCTGCTCTAAAACCACTAATTAGCGCCACCCTTTTGTTGTGCAGGCAAGTCACCTCCCTTCCCGACTACCCTGTAATCAACTTCAAGGCTGAGTCAACTCGGAATGACTTTCCGATATAGCCTTGTAGTCGGCAACTCCACAATAGCGTCATGCGCCGCAGGAATTGAACCCAGCAACCTTGCGCTTGAGGAACACAACACTGTAGCTTACAAGCGGCTTGATCCGGTCGTTCGATTCCCGTCATGCCCATGACCTTCCTCCTTAGGTTTGGGCGAGGAAGGATTAACATGTTGGTGCGGCCGGATTCCTGGCCACCTGGCCTGTTTTTCCAGCACCGGTCTCCTCTTCTCTCTTTGCGCCTTCAAGGCACCCGTAGTTATCCGTTCGGACGGGGATAGTCCGGATAGTCCACTGTCCCCAAAACCAAGACTCTGACATTCTAATTATTTCGCTGCCTGCTACTCTGCGAGGTACGCGAAAGGTACGTATGAGGCGGCGCAAACCGCGAACGGAACAACTGATATAGAGTGCGATCAGGGAATCACTTACATATGAGATCCAAGTGCGTGATGATCGAAGGATGATTCGAAGTCCGCTATGACGCCTCCCTAATGTGAGGGACGACTGATGACGAGACATTATAGACCAATCGTTCCAACGGCAGCTGCACCGAGCTTCCTTCTACAACCAGGCTTCTTCTAGACTGACTGATCAACGAAGGACAAGGTTCCCAGAGGCTCTATATATATCCTCGTTCAGGGACAGATGGCTCATGTGTGCAGAGCCCTCGCGTGTGAAGCAATTATGTACGAACGCTATGTCGCGCAGGCTGGCCACCGTACACTCCCTTATTACATTCCTAAGTGACTACTTTACCTGCCGTTCCCTAGCTCGCCAATTGCCGTGATATACGCCCTATTAACCTATACGGCCGTTCCTCCAAGCGTCCCCATCGGCCTTTCCGATGCATCGTGATAGACGATACTCATGTCGGTAGTGCGCATTATCGTACCCTCGGGAATTGGCGTACCGTTCTCCTTACTAGCTCGCCTCGCGTAGGCAAAGTACTCTGCCACGGCTTGGAAAGGCCCCTTCTTCTTGCCCTCGTCCTCGGGGCGACTTCCCTCCGCAATACCCGCTTCAGAAATGGTGTTGAGTGTCGTCGAAAATGCAGAAATACTATTGCCCCTACGGCTCCCGTCGAATATGTAGTCCCCGGCTCCGTTAGCTGGCGGACGTGACCTGCTGTCGTGGGTTATATTAACGAGCGCATTCAGGATACTAAACTCCAGCTTTAGCTTAATAGAGTAAGACATAGCCTTATATGCGACTTGAAACTTGTAGAAGCCCGCAAACTCTAGGACCAGTATGGTGATATCGAGAAAGATGACTAGGATGTTAACGACGATGAGATGCCATAGCATTCGGGAGCGTATAGACGCTGCATTTCGTGTTGAGTGTCTAAAGGCGTTGATAGTTGCGAAGATATAGAGTAGAGAGATAGCGAGTTCCTTAAGATATTATCTTAGAAAAATAAAATCACATACAAGGTAGGATAACCTTACCTGCATAAAGAATACAGTTATCTCAACTTTCTCCATAATGAAATACGGCCGATGGAAGCGACTTGAATTCTCAGATGAGTTGGCCCCGAAGATCAAGACTGTGGTAGCAGAATGGATAATAACGCCGTTTGTGATGATCATAGCCAGGACAAGACGAAGATGTCGCTTGTCCCGGTCAATCAGGTGCAGGCGCGAGTATAGAACGAGGGACTGGCCCGTAACCGTGCAGTACCAGCCAATCATAAGCATAGACAGATAACCGTAGAGGTCCCAAGATTCCGGTGTGCAAAGCCCCATAAGGAGGAACCCGACGGCGAACGGGACGACGCCTAATGTTGCCACGCAGAAACTGACGAAGTACAGGCCCGTACGCTTCTTGAAAGTAGTGAATATGATGAAGGCGAGCTCGACGACGTTGTAGAGGGCAACAGAGATGAAGGCGATCACCACAAAGGTCGTGTGGACTGGGAGAGACACCCTGAAGGATTCGCCTTCGGCTTTCGCTTCGTCGCCGGTCGCAGCATCGCGGGTCGCAGCATCGCGGGCGATAAGGGGATGGAGGTAACGCGGGCTGCCGCTGAAGGCCATCTCATAGCTATCGTTTCATATGTCTATCTGGAAATGAAGAAGAAAATGCCGGATATTAGGAAAGGGGGACGGCTAATGCTGGCCCTGATATAGCCTTGAGCTTTAATAGAAAGGGTTCCGTCGTGGACAGCATAACAGCGTCTACTACCACACAATCCATGCGCCGAGATCCGAAGGCTGTGCAGTAGGTTTGACCACTGGTCCTAGATTTTGGATTCCCGTGGGAATTAATGTGGGACACTTACAGCCCACCGGGCGCGGAAAGCCTAAAGGGAGTACGCATCCTCGGATTGGATACCACCATAGCAGGCTCGGCACGGGCGCTGGGAGTCAGAGATAAGCCCAGAGAGCTTTTATTCTATCGTGATACGCCAGTGGTTGGCTGGCAAGGCCTTACTCTGCTGCAGAGTTCCTGAGGCTTGACGTAGGACAGAAAGGGAAAAGTTAGGCGAGGTGCCCTTGAACCTTGAGGATATAGATATTCTAGCGGCAGGCTAAGACAGAGGGCTGGACTAGTGTGTGGAGAACTCCCAAGCGCCCGGCGTGCTGTAGAATATAGACATATCCTGATCCTGAAGTTTCTAGATATTCTAGCGGCAGGCTAAGACAGAGGGCTGGACTAGTGTGTGGAGAGCTCCCACGTGCCCGGTGTGGTGTAGAAGGTGGACATCTCCTGATCCTGAAATTTGATGTAATGATGTGCCTGCGGCTGACGGAGAGCCCGAAAATCCGGCGCACAGTAAAATCCATTCCACGGACCGTTTGCCTTTTCTGGACTAGGTTATCGGCGGCTCTTCTATTAACATAGAAGCACGTCTTCCTCCTGAGCTTATCTGGAGGTGAGCCTGCTTATGCTTTATGTAGTCCTTCGATAACGTGAACCTGCCAGCCACCTAGCAGTCAGTATCCCCTTTGGAACGGTCAGAATGGCATACAAGTGTAGTGTCGGCTATTCCGTGGCCGGGAAATATCAATGTAAACGCGTCGTACGCCCCTGCAGGTAGAAATACACACGGGATTACCACTTTCCGGTGTAGATATATACACGGGAGGTCACAGTGGACGGGATCCGTGTGACTGCAGGATCTATTGAAACTGTGAAGTTCACTTGAAGCTCCAAGGGCCACAAAAGTGAACAGAAGCCGCTGAGAGGTCAACTTAACTATTATGACAAGGTTTGCCCATCTACGAAAGCCCAGCTCTGGCTTCCCTTTTTCACCAATCTTCACTACTACGTTACCAGCTGGCAGTGCCATGGAGATGACAATGATACCAGGGGCCGTGCTAGAGACTAAAGCAAAGAGTACGTGGCTGGCTCACGGCTGTTCAAAATTGGTTTCCCGAAACTGATGCCCCCACCGGCTCTGCGCGTCCCCGAGACATCCAGAGTGCTGCCCGAAAACTAGGGTAGTTGATACAGTATCTGACCCTATGAGTCTGACCGGATCTACCCGATTTCGTGTCTATGTTATCCGCCTAGGTAGAGTGGCTTCACAGAGTCAAGTATTGATTGATTATGGGAGTCAGATATTTAGTCCCAGAGGAGGACCCTTCCGCGGCCCGCGGCGCATTATTATCTTCTACTTCTTCTAGACGTTGCTCACGGACCGCAGCGATCCCCCCTCTCCCCACTCCCCGCTCCATATAAAAACCTTGAGGTCCGCAAGCCCATTTTCCCACCCCTAGAGACGAAATAGCGATCTTTCACACAAACTCCCACCTTTGTAAGGTGAATGGTTGTAGTACGGCAGAAGGTGTGTATACGCAGCAACCTCGAACATAACTCAACAATTTTACTGTTCTCTGGAAGTATATGCTTGACGTTAGAGTCTTCATCGACTTGTGTTTCTCCTGCAGGGCTTCGAAAACCGGGCACCGGGAACCCTGCTTGTATGGTATTGAGGAAAGCACCAACCCCTTCCCCCCAATGGTATCGGGGTGGATACCATCGAAATAGCGAATCTCGAGGCTACGTAGTCTCCCTGGACACCTCCCATACTGAGTCTGGATGGTACAAATACACGCCGGAGTCCGAAGTTGCGGCCCAATCTTAATCGCCGGAATTGGAACTGCAGGTTGCGATCCCTTCTTTCCTTGCACAGGTCAATCCCGAGAAAGTGGCGCCTGGACGAAGGAGTCATGGGAGCCAGAAGCTAGTGTCGACGCATAACGCTGTGTTATCGAAGGGCTTCTCGGTAGGACGGTCATCTGATGTCCATAGGGACAAGGGTTGCAACAGCATCTCGATATCCTGCCTTGCGACACCGAAGGTCTCTTCACCTACGCTCAGTGTCCTGATGGCCATCTCTGGCAGAATCTCATCAAATAGGAGCAGAGGATGTTTAACTTCTCGTTGGACTGGCAGTATGTCACCTCCTGGTACATGTCACTCTGCCTCTGTCCCAACAGGCAAACTGCTAGGTTAGCTTGGTCTTGAGCTGCGTCATATGCTTCGCGCTATACTACGGAGGAGCATAGGGAGCGATGGCTTATCCGTCCATGTCGACGTCTATGTTTGGAGGCTACTGCCGTCACGAGGGGGGTGGCGCCATGGCCGGGCATACCATAAAAGGCGGTTTGCAGCGGTATGCAGCTGCATTGAAACATCTTTTGGCGTTCGGCGCAGTTGGCGTGGCTGCAAGCATGACTCTTGACAAGTCGGAATTACCGTGTAGGAGCCAGGCATGCCAGTTTTCTGATTACTCCTATATGTTTGCTGCCAAAAGCTTCCACAATTGGAAGGCTCTTGGACCCCACAAACGGCCGCCTCAGATCCCACGGAGAAAATTCGGCCCAAAATCTGCCGTCATCTTAAAACGTTCCACCCTAACAGGTGTAATATCTGACTAATCAGGACAACCGAGTGGGAATATCCGGCGCCATACTCTGTACTGTAAGGCAGCGCCTATGCAAATATGTTGGAATAGCCGGAACCCCGACTCAGTCTATTCCTACATACATGGGCGCGGGATCTTGGCCCTCTATATATAGCTACACTGGGTATGCCGCAAATCCTAATGTCCGTGGCCCCATAGTAAATTGTGGGGGACTTGCGACACACGAGTTCAGGAGTCACTCCTTGATGAATATCCTTATATCCCCCTGACCAGGTCCATTCCAACAAAATAGAGACCCCTGTAACACAGGAATGGTGAATCCTGGAGCAACTTGTTTTCCAATCGTGCCTGAGAAAGACTTCCGAACTCATCACGGAGGTCTTACCTTCCACGAAAGGCCCCCGAAAGGCATCCTCGATGACCGCATCCAGTCATTTGCTAATGAACATAGCTCGCACCAACATTCCGTTTCTTTCTCGGCGGCTCCTCACAACCTCTCTCATTGCCGCCAACATTCTCCACCCTGGCCACAACACCGAGCAAGAGCTTCGCGTACGCCGCCGCCGTAGCAGCAGCGTACTCCTGCCAGATGTCGTTTTTTTGTGCGTCGCAATAATCGCAGATGCCGCGGATCACGAGGCAATCAACAGTGTTGAGCACGCCAGCGGCCTCCATCTCGAAGCACAACACGCCATACTCGTGCGCCAGCCGGTCGCGGAACGCCGCGTCCTTAACGACACGGTTTCCCGACGCTATGGGTCCATAATGAATCACGGGATCGATCGTCGGGCGGGGGTCGCGATGCTGCACGTGGGAACACCCTCCAGGGTGTACCTGCCGCAACCGGCACGTAGCGCATGTGGTTTGGAACAGCGCGTCTTGCTCCTGACCCGGGTGTCCGTACTGCGGCATTCGGGCCGCGATGTCCTGGAGTTGTGGGCCCAGTGGGTTGGGCGGCAGGTCTGGGTCCGAGTGCAGGACGCTGATGGCAGCGGTTAGAACACGCAGCGGGCGCTGCAACGAGCCTGTCGGCTCAAAAGGCCTGCCCTCCTTCTCCTTGCCGAGGTCGTACTGGAGCACGCCGGGGCAGGTGCCAGTGGGCTGGCTGACGACGACGTCACCAAGACGGATGTCACTCCTTTCTGACGGCACGCCGCCGGCAATGCTGACTAAGAGGCAGAACCGCAGAGACGTGAAGCTTCGCCGCATGTTGGACGCGACCGCTGCCGCCGAGTTAGTCCTATACTCGCCGGCCGGTAGACATGCAGCAACAACCATGTGGCGCCCCATCCTTCCAAACGCGTATTGGTTGCTGTTGCCCTGTTCAATCCAGAGGACGTCGTGCCTATTGTCGAAGAGCGCTCGCACTGCCTTCAGTTCTTTCGGCAACGCGCAAATGATCCCCACGGTGTATTTGCTTCGGATATAGATCTTGCGGTTGGCAGAAGCTGATGGGTCTGGCGTCTTGGGGTTGTGAAACTCTCTCGGAGACCTCATGGAACGTCGAGTGCTCGACCCCGACCGAGATGAACTTCGGTCCTCGGATACCGACGGCCCTAAGCTTGTGCCGATGCCGCTGTCATTGAACGAGTCTGAGTCCATTTCGGCCGCACTAGATAAAGACACTGTGAGTTGGCCTTCTTGGGGACGTCCAATGTCTCCCCAGACCCATGAGAAATGCGCGTTGTGACCAAAAATAACGGCCTGGTTGCCATCTAGCTGAACGGGGTGTTTCCTGGGAAGCAATATCGTGGATAGTTCTGACAGGAAAAGAGTCTGCACTGGCTCGCAATGATTCCGTCCTAGCGCTCCTCTACAATAACAAGATGCGAAGACGGTAGTTGGGGTGTGCCATATAAGGTTATCGGTGAGGCGAATATGGCTATCATTGCAGCTGCTATGCTGCTTTATGACCTCGACCAGGTCAGAGAGGTATGTGGCGATGTAATATTTCTTCTTTGGCAGTTCGGCCCAGTACTTACAGAGATTTGTATCTGCGGGCCGGATTATGTCGCCAAAGTCGTGTCCAATCAATGTGACAGCATGAACGCCCCTCATGAAATCAACCCATCCTTTTCCAGCAGCCTCGAGAGTAGCCACGCACGGAAACAAGGGGTCGTACCTTTTTGCCAGGTTCTCAAAATCCCAGCCCTCTAGATATCTTCGAGGTTTGTCACCTGGATCCCTGCTGCAGTCTCTTGTAATGTCGGTCTGATGATCGATGAGCTTCTCCAGAACGTTGTAAAAACGATCAATCTGGCTCTCGAGGAGAAGGTATCTGTCCTTCTCCTTATAAAGCTTGAGGTTCCGGTTGTTGCGGTTAATCAACATGTCAATGGCAGAGTCAGCTGTGAAGGGCGTACGCGATTCTTTCAGGTCCTTGCTTTTACATAGGAGCACAGAGCAGAACTTGCCTTTGCTGTTGTATTCTAAGGATGCTCGCAGGACGTGTAATAGCGCGCTCGTGCTGTTGACGAGCCAGCCTCGTTTGTCACGCTCGTCCTACAGGAGGACAAATTTGGTAGATATCCACTCGAGCCGTGGGATATAGCCGTTGCGGGACACTTAGACCGGTGTGTCTTTGATACCAATGCAGAAGGCCGGACCGCCTATGACCATCTGCCCAGGCAAAACTGACGTATTGGCAAGAGAACAACCCTCATGAGGCTTGGGGAGCTGCGAGTGGTGGACAGAATAGTGCGCTTGGACCGATCCTTCCCAGAACAGTACCTAGATCAGTAACAACGTCTCGATGCGTGTCGTACAAGAAACATTCATACCAGCATAGAACTGTGCTTCCGAGCACCATCCGAGGATATGTCGAAGGTTCTCCAGGTCTAGACGGCCAATATTCTGTTCTTGGTGCACGTAATCATCCAGGTAGGATATCTGACTTCTGTCCCTGTTATAGATCAAATGCCAGCAAAGGATATCCTCATTCCGCTTGGTTGGAACTAGCATTGTGGAAAAGCCCTTGATATAGACTTTTCCTTTGAACCTGTCGACTTGCTGGGTTCGAGCCAGTCCTGCCATGATGTTGAGCGGGATCTCCAGGCCTGTATTCCACTCAACTCTTTGTGGAATGAGATACCCCTTCACGACGACCGGATTCCGGAAAATGTCGTGCCAGCACTGGCCATTGGCATTTTTGGGAAGCCGCGGGACTGCTTCCAGGGTAAACCGAATCTGGTAGGTGACATTGGTTAAATATGAGGGGAGGCCGGTCTCCTGGGTGATATGGATCATCGGTGTGCAGTGGATGAGCCTGTTCTGTTGTGGCGAAGTCCTCAATGCAGCTCTAAGCCAGGCAAGCTGCTCTCCGATCTCTGCGATCGAAACTGCGAGCCTGTCAGAGTCTACCACGAATTTTGACCTCATGAACCATGCAGTGAGTGTTGTTCCGTCCGAGAGTTTGCCTGGGGGCTCATTAGATATTTGCGGCAGTTTGATAGTCCATTAGAACGTGACACTTACATTCAGTTAGCTGGCCCTCACCGGCATAGAGGGCCCCTTTAATTAGTTGAACCATCACCTCTCCTGTCAAAGGCCAGGTCTGGTACAGGTATTGAGCACAAGTTGCGGCCTGCGCATGCTGGCAAGACCCGGTGAGGGTGATGACGTCTTCGAATACCTCATCCGGTGGGCCCGAGTATCCCTGTGTCTCGAAAAATCTAAGAATATCCCAGTCAAGCTCAAATCTAGCACTGAAACTCTGCGAAGGCACCTTCCTACTGATCCTATGGGCAGATTGAAGAGAAGACATAATCTCATGCCGGATCGTTCGAATGGTGTTCGGTTCTGTTGGAGTAAGGCGGAATTCTCTCTGCAGCCGAGTGAGCAGCCATTCGTAAGCCTTGGTGCTGGGTACGAACTCCCGGTAGGCAAGAAGCCAACTCTCAGGTTCTTCTTCGTCCTCCTCGGCCTCCTCAGGTCCAGCATCCTGAGCTGGGCTGCTAAATCTTATCCCGTCCATCTGGGAATCGATGTCTTCCAGACCAAGGCCTTCTGGCTCTTCCTCAGGCGGGACCCATTCAGAACTTTGGTTCTCCAGCCAAATTAAGAGGTCATCCGAATTCATGCCATCCGACATGGCTTTGCTTCTCTCGGGATCCTCTTCATCCTGTTTGAAGCTGATGTCTATAAAGGCTCTGGCAATCTCACTAGAAAGTAGAGCTGTCAGCATGATGACCCCAGGATAAGAATAGTTGCCAGGACAGTGAGCCTTCCCTCCCGCGGTCCGTAACGCCCTTGAGTGAGCTAGTAGGCTTCAACATCTAATAGGTCACTCACCGTCTATGCCTATGCACGAAAGCCATAACATCTCGATGCATCTGCGTCGGGGCATCATGCCCAACCTTCAGCGCAAACGCCTTGAGGAGCTCAGGCAAAATCGCCAAAAACTCCGTTTGCGCTTTTCCGTCTACATTCGGCGACCCGATCTTGCTGAACAAATCCTCTGCCATTTCCAGTATGTAACGGTGTTGCTTTGGAAACGTCATGCTCGATGCGCTCGAATACTCGGTGGCCGTGTCGTCAACATCCTGCTCGGCCAGCTGGTGCGCAAACTGTGCAGGAGCCTTTCCACCATGCTGCCTCAAACTATCAACCTCGCTCTCCGGCCGAGGTGCGGACGCGTATCCCGAGTCTGTATAAGGCGCGGCGGGCCTATCGAATTTGGCATCGATATCTTCACACTCGTCCGACACGGATTGCCGGGCAGGTAGAAGCTGTGGAACCGTAAGAATTCTTCGAACATGTGAGGAAAGTCTCTTGGGGAACTTCAATGTGACGATAAAGGATAGTTTGACAGTTTTCGGTTCGTCTTTAACACGGCGGAGTAATTTCTCTTCTATGGCAGGCGGAAGAGTTGGAGATAGTAAGGGGGGCAATGGCAGTGGAGACTTCTGCCGTTTTGAACTGGTATCCTCCGCTGACCGGAGCATTTGACGGGGCATAGAATTAGTTGCGTCAAAGCTGATGTGAAGAGGCGATAGCAATGGTGGAACATTTGGCTTTACTGCAGTGTCGACGAGGTTGCGAGACTGAGAGCTGGTGTCTGGTAAGATGGTGAGAGAAATTGGTTGGCCTTGGGACACAGGGAGGTGTGTTAGCATCCAGGTGGTATAAATGTCTGGTATGGACGGGGACCCATCGCACCGTTGGCATTGGCACCATCATATTCGCGAACGGCCCTCAAAGCATCCTCGTGACGCTCGTAAGTAACAAAAGCGAGACCCTCTGAACGGCCGGCTCGGTCGTAGCATAAGTTGAACTTCGTCACAGGGCCGGTTCGGCTAAAGAGGTCCTGGCAAGCGTGAGCACTCAATGGTATGTGAACATTCAAGGCTTGGAGAGTGGTTACCTCCAACTCGGATTCCAGGATGTCGTAGTGAATATTCTCAACGCGAATCTTGAACCCATGCTCATCGCTGCAGCTCGGTGTTAGACGGCGGTCGGGGGATAGATTTTTGGGGGCCGGGGGGGGGATTGCGCGTTGTAGTGTTGTGCGAAGGCACTCCCTGACGGGTCGGGGCTGCGGTGTGCCCCGAATCTTTGGATATCAGCTTCTCACGTCAAACTAAGATCTTGGGATAGCTGGGCCACATACCGTATTCGTCAGACTGCGTGGCGGTGTCGGGAGTGGCCTGCGCAATGCATGGGTCTGGCTGTGGGTCCGCCGCAATCGTAGGAGACGGCTGGAGGTCTTCTTTGGTAGTGGCAGGCGTGTGCAGCCGAGGTCCTGAGGCGGATACAGAAGTCGGCGCTGGGTTCGTCTGCGGAGGGTGTTGGTCGGCGCCCTTCCTAGAAAACAACCGTCTCAACAAAGGGCGGGACGCCATAATATCTTCGCGGAATCGTCCGCAAAATAGTGACGACAATACTGCGATGCAAGTACGTAGACTAATAAACGGTCACTTCGCATGGTCCTCTGGCGATGCAGAAAGGGCGTGAGTCGAGAGGGGTCGAGAGCCTGCTCGACGCTGCCCCAGTCGGGCGGCAGCTTAGGGGACCCATGCATCCGCGCAGCCATTGGCTCCGGGGCCTGGCCACCAGCCAGCCTCGTCTGTTCCATGCACTGCAGCCGCCAGCGCGTCGAACTATCATCAGCCTTCAATTCCGAAAGCACAGCATGATGCGCGAAAGACCCTGTCAAGGGCCCCTGCGTCTCTGCGCGTTCGACGACGCGTGAGCAGGCGAGTGGTAAGAGGTACATTCTTGTTGGAGCTACTGGCCCCTGCTCGATCATAAAGCCACTCGGAATTCCACCACTCGGCTTATCGGGACCCCGGCCTGGCATTTGCTGCCGTACCCTGTCCGGTCACGAGCGATACTCGTACATTGTTAAGGGTGTCCTGCCTGGTCCGGATAGCCCAACAGGAGGAACGAGGAAAGTCGGAGAGTATCGCGGTTATGTAAAGGGCGGCAGGTACCGGACTGGGAAACGTGTATCCTTGTAATAGAAGCGGATTTCTTGCGAAGACGAACGGTATTTCTGCTGCGACATGAATGGCTCAGGCAAAGCCGGCGCGCTTGGTTCCCTCCTCACCTCGTGCAAATCCGTTGGCTGTCAGGCTCCCGCCCGCGTCATGGCAGCATTACTATTTCGCGGCGGAGAGCGCAGCGCATATGCAATGGCAACCGTCATGTAGAGTTACTTTCGGAGACCCTGATTGCGAGTGCACAGGGGTTGGGCAGGAGGCGCTGCCGAACGCCAGCATCGTGGTTTGGCAGGGAGATACTTCTTGGCGCGTTTGGCGAGCCGGAGACGGCATGGTGTGGATCGGCGGCTGCCGGGTCCTGACGGGTGGGTCGACGCGACGGCCCGCACCACACGACCGGACTCTTGACGTCGTGTTCAGGGGATTAGCCCCGCCGCCGCCAAACAGCGAAAACAAAAGCGGGATCGGGTCTCGCTGAGCGCTTAATTTCGGCTGCTGACTCGGCTCCTCGTCTCCTGCGGGACGTGTTCGGTGGCCGCCGAGTGTTGAATATCAAGCGACCAGGCACACATCGTGCCCGTCCCACCGTCTCATTCTCGACCTTTCGCTCTCCTGGCCCGTCCATCGGCTGTCAGTGACGTGCACACGTTGACCCCGAGTAACCATAGCCCGCTGTGCGCCTGACGCGCTTAGGAGGCACGTCGTAGTGCCTGTAGTGCGCGTGCAGGTGCCAGGAATGCCCGTTTTCTGATTACTCCCATGTTTGCCGCCAAAAGCTTCCAAAATTGGAGGGCGCTTAAGACCCCCACCAATTGGCAGCCTCAAAATCTCACGGCAAAATTTCGGCAAAAATCTACCGTCATTCTAAAAACGTTCGACCTTCGTCTCCTCATGTCTTCCGTTTCTCGAAACAGAACTGCTGACATAACATTACCCCGTTCAATATTTGTGACCGTATTCCATCCGGAATCCAGGTTTGAGCAAGGGGGCATTCCCGGCAGCAGCACATGCGTTAGCTCGTGTTCTAAGCAGTCTGAAGACGGCAGCGACGAAACCTCTGAGCCCCAGCGCAAATCGTGACGGCTCATCTCTTTCTCGATGACCCGTCAGGACAAGGATAGCGTCCACTCCGTCGTATTGGCCAATCTATTAGCCGCGATACCAACCGTGATGTTACCTTATTGTCGTCCTCGAAGATGTCTTCTCTTCGTTGTCCATGGTCTTGGCAGGATTGTCGTCAAGGGCAGGCCGTCAAGGGCAGGCCCATCTCCGAAAGTGTTTCCGAATTCGAATGGCGCACAAACCATGCTTACAGGAGCATATCTAATCGTCAGCCCATTCCCACTCTTCGCATATCCTTTCCTAGAATATATCTGATTTCTAAGCCGATAGAGAGGTAAGTAGAGAACCAAGTGGTGTTTTCAAGATGTTCAGTGGCGAAACCTAAGTTATAAAGCAATCATCTCTCCCGGTCCCTCTAATTAAACAAAGATATTAGAAATATAAGAATGTCATCTGGCCACTGGCATGCCCCAAGACAGGTATACCATCATAAACTGCCACATATGTTGCCCTGTAGTTAGGGGGAAGCCAGAGAAGGTTCTGTCCATCCCAGGTGACCCATTCACTGCTAACATACAGGAGCCCACTTGGTTGGTGTGTCTTTAGAGCCTCCGGGTTTGAGCTTATGCTTATCGATCCTCGGTCTGTCTCGAGATACTAACCATCAGGTGAGAAGGCCACGGCGCTAACCGAGTCGCTATGCCCCTTGAGTGTCTGTCGGTAGGCGCCTGTCGCCGCATCCCAGAGCCGGATGGTGTGATCGTCTGAAGCCGACGCGAGCATCTTGCCATCGAGTAAGAAGGCCACGGCGCTAGGGCGGTTTGGTAAGGCAGCTGCTAGCGGGGAAGTTCTTTGCGCGCAGCGCCCCATCGGTCCGCCGAGCCTGTCAGGCTTGGTTGGATTCTCGCCGCCATCTCACACGCTGGCTCATGGTCCAACCTCAAAGGCTGGCGAGGGAAGCAACACCAGTTATGTAATCCCTATATAGGTGCCAGGATTGCCGATTTCTGGTTACTCCTATGTTTGCTACCAAAAGTGATGTCCTAAATCGGGAGGCTCTTGGACCCCACAAAAAGGCAGCGTCATATCCCACGGTGAATATTCAGCCCAAAATTTACCTCATCTTAGAGACGTTCCACCCTAGCTGTTCCATCATGCCCCCCCATTTCAGACGGTAGGCATTCTGGCAATAGGCTGCCGGACCAGCAGAACGGCAGGAAAACCAACACCCTCCGCACCAGATCTCGGCAGAATGGTGTCAGCTTCGGTCTTCGGTTTTCTGTGTAGAGGGAAGCAGATCGCTTGTTGTGTGAGACCACGATTCAAGGGATGGCTTTACCCCCAATCTACTCTCAGCAGCATACTGTGTCGCGACTGCTAGCCATTCATTCAGTGGCACCTGAAATCCACGTGTCGCTATAGATGTTTTTGGCTCAAAAGAAATATGGCGGCTAGCACCGACTCGGATCATTCTCAGACAAAATTCTAGGCCCCGGTGGGGTACATCTACTTCCTCCAGATTGGATAATTCGCAATCCCCCTGGGAGATCGAGGAACCCTTGACGACGAAATGTTGTTTCCTACCTTCGTAATGAACACGCAGCATTCGGGCATCTGATGGTACGCCATCTGCTTCATGGCCTTGAGAATTGTCGCGCTGTGGAGATGGTCACTCCAGTGCTCGTAGCCATCCTTATGGACGTAAAGTGTGAAGACCGTCGTACCCACCTACTCGAGTCACCACCGCGTAAGCAAGTCATCACTCCAAAACCCAGGGGGAAGAAGGGGAGTTAGGCAGATAAGTAGAGAATCAACATACCCCACCACTCCTTGCCACATTCTCCTGGAGCTGAATATTGTACCAGGTGATGCCACTCTCATCGACGATTTCACCCTGGTTATCAATTCGCAGGTGGTACCTGGAGGACGAATGGAGGGTATGCCGGCCACTGAGGGTGATTTGATCACCCTGCCTTTCATTGATGTAGTCGATGGCCCTTTCCCATTTACCTCGACTATACCCGTCACGGATAAGGTTGGGGCTATCTCGGACGGACATGATATCTCGTGTACTGTCGTGGTCGCGAAAGAATGAAGAAGTGAGGTGGGTCTCGGATGCTTGTGCTGCGCTAGCTTGGGAGAATTGCGCAGGTTCCAAGACTTAGGGGCGGGTTGGTTTAATACCTGCAGTGCATTCTACAGAGCCTGGTCGAAGGAGACGAGTCTTTGATAGGAAAAGGTTATGAACCGTTGATCACCCTCTCATCTACGTGGTCCTCCGCTACTGGGTATTAGTCCCCCGAATCTGACCACCCTCTTTTACCTTTTCCTCCAAAAGATTTTATTGGTAGGAAGATGCTGCGCTGCGTATGTCATAGGTATGCACCTATCAAACCGCCGGATCAATGACTAAAGGATGAAGTAGAACCGGTGCTGCGTGAAGCTGAATGTGTGGGTTGGTTACGGCTGCCGCTCCGCTCCCGTATGTACAGCCCTGGCCGTTTGCAACCTCCTTCACACCCAAACGATTTGCCGCGCCCCCAGATAAAGATGTCGGCGCGTGTATGATATATTCATCCACCCTGCATCGCCCCTAAGCCCCGCCTGCGGCGTATCGACGAAGGCTCTAAGCTTTAAAACTCAGACAAATGCACCCTCGGCTCCTACACGCTACTTCACCGTGGAATACAGCTTCTCCGGATATACCCCGCCATAACTTTTATTTCCGAGTCCATTCTTATTTATGGAAGACTTGAATTCCGGCCTGACGTCTAGAACGCGAGAGGGATGACAACTCTCAGCCTGTACCTTCTGACGAAGCCAGGCTCTTTGCGACATGAAAAGGGATTCCGTGTCCAATCTCCGACTCCCCATCTCACGAGTGGTTTTTGTTGCGTGGGCCCCATGCGAGCCTTGGCTTCGTCCCACGGACGAATGCACGGCTGACTTGGATGTGCGTATTCGTAGTGGGGTCTTGCATACGGCCATTGTTGCACGATGTCGTACGGCAGATAAAGTCATGAGTTAAATGCTCCTTCAGCAAGGCCTCTCCGCCTTGCTCCGGGTCGGGCAGCTGCCGAGACTGCAGGGATGCCACTTCACAGATATCATCAAAACGATGGTAAGGCACAAATGTCGTCACCTTCCCCCCATAACTCACTACACACCCAGAATACATCACAAGGTTTACTATCTACGTCCACTCCGGGGAGTCTCACCTGCTTCTCTCGCCTGGCCACGAGCACATGCATGTTAACGCTTGCGCCTTTTGGGGTAACACCAATGCTGACATGCCGTGAAGATGCGGGGTTAGTAAAGAATATGATTCGACCACTAGCTCACGCCCTCACTTCAATTTGCTGCAACTGCCGAGCCTGCTCAAGACCTTCCTAGGCAGCAGCGTGGATCGGATTGCAATATCGTCTGGGCTTTAGAGGATTATATCTTCACCAAACCGAGTCAGCTCCCTCAACTTTCATTCTACATTTTTTCCCCATTCCAGTCGTTCTTGCCAATACTCTCAACTTGTGTGAATTGCCCTCAATTCATGTGAATTCCACTAAGTCTTGTGTTACTTCCAGCGCGTTGTCCATCTTACCGTATAAAGATGTCTTTGTCATCCGAAACTGAGCAAGCCGAAGGCTCCTTCGACATCATCGGTTCTCTTCCTGAGCGAAAACCCTGCGGGAACAATTTTCCCCATGCCGATGGCAGGGCCGAGCGTTCTCCCCTCGTGCAAACCCTCTACGAAGGCCCGCGCAAGTGTGGCTGCTGCATCAACTGGGTTGACTACCTCCCACTAAACGCGGACGAGAGCGGCGAGGAAGGCGAGGAGGAACTCCCGATTGTCTTGCGTCACTCTGTCACGCGCGGCGAAGACACCTCCCGGGTCTTCATCCACAGCATCGAGATCCGAGACCCTGCGGCCCGTGCCGTCCTATTCCCCGTATTCGAGGGCTTCGATAGACTCAACCCGAGCATCAATTACCTCGTATTCCACGCTCCATTCAAGCCCTTCTTCTACCGCTGGTCTGAGTTTGAGCAGGCCGTCGATGCGTGCAACACCCCTAGCACCAAGGCCGTCTTGGAAAAGATCCACACAATCGTCAAGGCCGAGCTCGCCGAGGCCTTCGCCATCCGCGACGAGCTGGTCAGCAATGGTGTCATTAGCTATCCATACCTGTGGACCATCTTCCAGCCCGGCGAGATTCTCTGTGAGGACGAGTCCGTCGGCGGCAGGAGGTTCTACTATCTCGAAGAGCTGAACGTCCGCGCCCGCCCGCGCCGGGAGCTCGAGCTCTTCGTGAAGTACGTCGACTACAATGATGGCTTCGGTCTTGTCGAGACGGAGTTCTTGATTCCGCACTTCCAGGGAACGCGCAGCATCACGGAGCTGCTTATCCACCCTGCCCGGTTCGTCCCGGACTTCGTCGCCGTGAAGCAGGCCGTCATATCCCGCGGCCGGAAGTTCGCCGCACTCGCGGGAGTGCACTATAAGGAGTATGCCGACCGCGGGCCCGACGGGGAGGGGCCCAAGCAGTGCCGCCGCGTCGTCATCGACAGCCAGAGCGACAGGTCTCTGAGGTGCATGACGTTGCCCCTTAAGCCCGAGAGCAAGATGACCCGAGACACAGCAGAGATCACACAGGTGCCCCCAGACGCGCCTCCGGCAGGGGGTCACATATCGCTCAAGGCGAACCGCTGGGACGAGCGCCCCCTTGTACACGAGGATCAGGATGGGGACTATCCGCCAGGACGACCCCGGTGCCGTGACTACTCCCCGGTCGACCGCCGACGCCGGGACTACTCCCCTGGCAGGCGCCGACGCCGACAGCCAAGATCTGGTGATATGCGGCATGCACCGCAGGATTACGCTTTCCGCGACGACGACGAGGAGAATCAGGAGCTTGATGAGTTCCACCTCCAACTGTGTACGAACCTCGTTGATGGATTCTGCCTGAAGAGCAGGCAGTGGCGTACGTATCAAAATCCTGGGACGGATGATTCGAGTAACTTCCAAGCTAATCATTTATATTCGAATAGAATCGTTCTTCGTTGATGGTATTCGGGACGTGGAGTGGAATCCCGATCCATTCAGTACACTGGTGCTTCCGGATGGGTATAAGGATCTCGTCCTATCTTTCGTAGAGGCACATGTAGGGAATGACCAGCCCATCGGGGACGTTGTCCACGGTAAAGGCGAGTCACACGAAGCAGATTTATACGAATAACACGATGCTAACAACCGACAGGCAGCGGGCTTGTCGTCTTGCTCACGGGGCCTCCTGGCGTGGGAAAGACGCTTACGGCCGAGTCAGGTTCGTTATTCGCTTCCGCTCCTGTATTAAATAAAGTTCAAATGCATTGACTAACCATTGCCACAAGTCGCCGAGGTTCTCAAGGTACCGCTCTACGTCCTCGACCTGGCGCAAGTTGCCGATGAGGTCGCGGACGATCGGCTTGGCCGGCCCGTCGTCGTGGATAAGGACGGCCGGGCCCGTGTCACCATCGCAGAGGCGTTCTCCATGGCGGCTCGGTGGAAGGCGCTCCTCCTGGTTGACGAGTGCGACCTCTACCTCGAGCCGCGGAGCGAGTCGACCCCTCTGCGAAATCGCGTCATAACCAGTATGTCCCTCTTTTGCCTCGCCGCCTAATTCCATCCCATGGACTGTTTCACATACGGGGGAGGCGGTCTCTGACAACTAGTATAGAATTCCTGCGTGAAGTCGAGTACTCGTCTTCCCTTGTCTTCCTGACAACTAATCGTCCGGGCGCGCTCGACCCTGCAATCGCCTCCCGCGTCCATCTCACCGTCGCCTACCCGCAGCTGGACCGGGACGCGCGAAGGGCGATCTGGGAGACGCTTCTCGCTCATCACGGGACGGCCGGGTTGAGCCCCAAGAATCTGGAGGTGCTCGCTAATTTGGAGCTGAACGGGCGCCGGATTCGGAATGTCGCCAAAGCTGCTGCAATCATGGCGAGCAGGAATAAGAGGGGTGTCGAGTTTGGGGATATCAAGACCGTGTTGAGAATTACTGAGGGGTATGCGATAGGGCCTGAGTGAGGGTTACGCGCAAACACGCCAGCGGGATACAGAGATTTGGGAGATGACAGGTAATAACCCTGAGCCCGTATTCAGAATGGAAACACATGGTAACTCAGACCACCCGCTTTTCGGTTACCCAAATCACCGGACATAAGAGGCAATACCATACCTTGGCTGACGCACTTCTGTGCGCCCAAGTCATTGAATTTTTTTTTTTGACCTTCTTCTCCTTCTTCTTCTTTTATTGACTAACCTAATTGAAAGCTGATCCAGACCTTCCAGTCATTGATTGTGCCTGTAGTGACGCGCGTTGTAGGCTAAGAGTGTTGGACCCTGCAGCGTCGCTGTGTCGTCGCAGCGGCTCTCGCACTTGATAGCTCGACCGCTAGGAACAGGCGTGCCAATGGCAAGCACAATTAGCGTGTGCGGGCAGGGCGGCGCGGCCCGCTGACATCTCTTTTGTCCGTTCTATCGGTAATTTGTGGGTCCTAATGTAGGCACGCCCGGTTCAACGCAGCTCGCATATAAGAAGCGGGCCTAACCCCCCTTCTACATAGAAGAAAGAAAAAGACATAGGTCTTTTTCTAGAGGAATCCGGTTCGAGTTTATATATATGCAAGACCTGTGAGACTTACATGTATAATGCTTAGGTTTGAAGAGCAGGCTCAACGCGACAGCCGGTCTGAATTATGTTGGTCCAATGTCTAGATTCAAGGTGTCCGTTCAGCATAAGCCCCCCACAGGCAAGGGGTCAAATCGTTCAGTTCATGTCACATACAATAGTCCCTCGAACCTCATATTCTGTGGGTTCCCTGATCAGGGAAAAAACAATCTTGTCTTCTTGAAGTTTGAGTATTGGGGCTCCCCCCAGCTAAATATATCCCGGTGCTGACTAGGACTGACCCCTGCCGAAAGGGGTTTAGCTCCAGTCAGCCCGGCCAACAAAGGAATTATGCAGACAGAATGGAAGTCCGGCCACACCACACCCACTCAATATCCCTCTTATTCTCGTCTCTCTGTGCAGTATATTGCCTTTTTTTCATCTGCTGCAGGGTATGAGACTAATCACACCATAAATCCAGCAGACCTGTTAGAGGTCGACCTGCCTGGGGGTTGCCGGCACCAAGCCCGGGCCGGAACCCAGTAACGGGATGACTATTCAGTACCTAGGCAGCGTTGCAAATCCTTGAACGCTGCGCGTACACCTCTCCTCCTTCTCTCCCTTTCCCCAGCTTGAGATAAAACATCAATACAGCCCTGTTAGTTGGACCAAACCGACAGCCAGCCGTAACATTATTAAGCAATTTACAAAAGTTCTTGGCAAAAAGTCTGGATACATTCCTATAAACCTCAAATGTCTATGTTGGATATTCATAAAAGAATTATATGTTATTTCCATAGCATAAGAAATAAACGGAATACGGAATAAATTACTAAAAATAAAAATAAAAATAAGATAATTCGCACATCGGACTCCCCAGTCTGCCACGCTTTGTCGAAAAAGACACCACGTCAGCGAAGACGGTTGATGTGGGCATTGTGACATAATAGATGGTCTGGAACATGCGTCCTCATAACGGTAAGTGTAGTATGACCCTAGCTGAAGTCAGATGGAGTAACTGTATAGCTCCTATCGCCTGCTTCTTCGACCGTGAGTGCGCCTTCGGGCTCGGAGGAAAAAGGTAACAGCGGACCCCGCATTGAGGAAGAGCTTCCCGGTAAGTCCCGGTATGCGTCGAAGCGGGAAATGGGGCCTACTAATGAAACCACGAGCAGGGCCGTCGCGAAGCCCCGGTCGAGGTTCACAGGCGTAACCCACATCAAGCCTGACGAAGGGGTCTAAGAGGGAGCAAGACTCTGGGACGCCGAGAGGATCCCAACCTGTAAAATATGCTATTAAACTCGACCGGGAAACTGAAACTTTCGACCTCAATCTCTACACCGGCCGCGTTCTCGACTGTGAATCGCAGGGCAAGATTGCTGTCGACGTCGAGCCATTCCCGAGTTGTCTTGAGCGGACTCTCGGCAAGGGTGGGCGTGAGGTTAACGGCGGCTAGGGACTCGCCCGAGATGATGTCCGTGACGGGCTGTTGGGTCGCAGCTGAGTCTCAATCGATCCAGGCCCATGACCAGGCTTCCCTTGTATCGGGAGATGATACTGCCGTCGCAGTGCCGTCAGTCAAGGTAGCCGAACAGGAAAACTTGAACTCATCCCCCTTGGCCCTTAGTGACACTAAGACCTCTACGTCGTGGACAATTCGGGCACTGAGAGACGGTATTTCAATGTTGATGAATGCATTCTCAAAACCAAGCGTGTCCTCTCCGGAAACCAATGGCGACAGAGCAATGAGGGGAAAGCCCCAGAGGCGAACGCGTGGCTTGAACTCATGAGATGGGTTGAAGCTCACACTTTCCCCCGTTCCAGCCTTTAGAACTCAAGCGACGTCTCATGGACGTCGCTTCCCACCATGGGGAGCTCCTGTGAATGTCGCACAAGTTCTAATTTACGTGCTCCCGAACCCAGGATAGTAAACATTAATAGGTGCGCCTCTGCTCCGGCCAAAGTCCCGCGTTCCTTCGGACAAGTCTACAAGACCTTCCGGAGAGATGGCCGGTCGGCGCCGGGGATCCGTAACGGTGAGGCCGGGACACGGGCCTTATGGTTTCTGGCCCATAGTCCTGTGCACGCTTTCCATGGCCATTCATCTTCAAAGGGCATGGCTGGTACATCGCTGCCGTTTCACTACTCTATTGATATCATGTTGCTTGTATAAGAATAAGTAGAAAGAGCCAACGCCCCCAACTCGCCCAACTCATCGTATTCTAATCACCTGGTCGGGCCCCTTCTCTGCCGACCTAAGGCTCTGTCCATTCATAATACCATATATATATGCATCGCCAACGAATGTCATAGCTCCATCCCCTCTCGGGCGAAGCACGGAAGGTACTGTAGTCCCGTAATGAGTGCAAATCACATCCCCGGCCAGGATGCCCGGACACCCAGCCCCAACGAGCCAATGCTCGTACTGATGTACAGTTTTCCCGAACATTTGGCCTTCATGCGAGTGGAAAACTGCTGTAGCATCCAGTACTCCTCGATCGGCAGCCCGTTTCGCCACATCACCACGTGGTCTGCATACCTATCGACAGCATCTGGGAGGTGGAGGAAGCTTTCCGGGATGCAGGACGGACCCCTCTGCCTTATTATTCTGAAGGTTTCTTTGTGCATGCGGCAGATGGCCCCAAAAAACATGGGGGGTTCCGTGGCCGACTTGGCCAGGAGAATGTCCACGTGGAGGCTTGAGAACTGCTCCGGACCGAGGCAGTAGATTCTCTGGTAGATCCGAACACAGTCCTTCTCCCGCTCGCAGGCGGCGCGACCGGACGCCTGGTATTTCTTCGATGGATCGGTCTCTTCTGTGAAAGCTGTCTGCAGGATAATCTTGTTAACGGTGCTGAAGCGGAGTTTGCGGGCGGTGAGTTCCTCCGTTGTGATAGTACGGCTGATAAAGTGACTTGTCTCTTACGATATGCCAGCCGAGAAACGGCAGGTCTCTAGCGTAAGGTTGGAGACCATGGGCTGTTGCGCGTTGCAGTTAGGAACCCAGGACGGCAGCTCCATTGGCCTGTCCTTGATGGTGCCGACGAGAGCATGAGCCACTCCGGGTCGTTCTCGAGTATGCACTTCGCGAAGTGGGTATAAAGCTGCCACAAGGTCTGGTTTGGCTGTGCGCTCTGGATACGCGCCATATACTCACGAACCTGGCATGGAGCGACGGCCATGAGCGCGTGGACTCTATCAGGGTGCATTGTGACTTCGTCTCTCACGCGCGAGTGCGTCACCAGAGGTCCAAATCTCTTGATGTCAGGCCCTTGCTAAAGCATCCGGCATCCATGTCGAGAAAAGTTTGAGTTGCACACGGACGCGTTATGCAGGCCTCTATCTGAAGCGTCAGGGATCCGAATCAGGTCCATTGAAGCATACTTCAGGAGTTGTATTGCGAGGTGGGCAAGCAGGGTAAAGTCCACATCGCGGTAGCCGCAAATGACGATTAGCTTCCTCGCCAGCAGAGCCTCGTGAACTGTCCAAAGGCGTCTAAACCACGGCCTCACGAACAAGTATCCGTAAATTTGTCAGTGGTCCCTGTTGATGGTTGTGGGAATGTTGTACGCTACATCAGTCCTGTTGACGATAGCCTCATTCAACGCCGCCACCTCGTTCCGCATTCTCCCCATGTTTTTGAGCGCAAAGTCGCTCTCATTCGCAGTGGCACCCAGCCAGATAAAGACGGTATCTGCCTTGGAGTAGATCTCGCCCATTTTGTAGATCTGGTCTATCTTTCTATTCCGGGTCGCTTTGGTTGATACAAATCTGGTCAGTCCAAATAAGATGCGCGACCCCTTCGAAATTTGCGATGCCTGCGCTTGGTTCAGCACTTCCAGCATCATCTCGGAGACGTTGAAGCTCTTCTTGTCCACGAACATGCCTTTCCTGGGCTGGTCGGATCCCCGAAGAGACTGCCATGTAAGGGGGCGGGTTCTCCAGCGAGTGCGACTCCATCAAGACCAGGGTTAGTGATACTCTCGGGTTCTCTTCCACGATCCACAGAAAGCCCCCTTTAAATCTGTGGGCCCGCGAATGCCTACGAAAAGGGTGCTATCGCCATTCACCTCAATAGGCTGCATCATAGTATACCAAGTCTCGTCACAAGGCCCATCCGGGTTCACAGCAGCGTACACGACCCAAATGCTGTCGCCAACCCCATGGGAGCTGTTGTTGCCCGTAGAGAAGTGTCCGTTCGCACTAGACATGACGCACTCGTTGGATTTCCGCCAGGGGCCCCGGCCCGTGGGGTCCGTAGTACCGCCTTAGATGCGAAGGCCGAGGCAGAAATAGGTTGACCAACTAAAAGACGCCGAGGAGGAAAGATAAGTCACTCCGTTGATATATAGGGCGTGAGGGCCCTCGTTGACGGGGTGGTAAATGGCCTTACAAAGCTCGGTGGGCTCGGAGATAATGCTGACCTCACTACGAACAGACGTATTATCATCGTTGAGAGGCGCACTTCCATTTACGTTGTTTTCTGCTGTGGAAAGGCGTACCGACAACCGTTTTATTGTAGTTGATGCTTAGCTATAGAGGATGGACACTTCCACACGTATGTATACATGATCTGTTCTGCGAAATTGAGACGGCGGGTTGGGGCGAGATCTGTTCGGACTTCGCTGCGTTCATATAGTGTTCGGATCCTTCCCTCCTCTTGTTTCCTACTCCTGAATCAATCTGCCACTTGGTGACGCTATTCCAGCCGCCCAATCCTGACGCATTATGGGCACTCCCTACTAGTGCGGCTCCTCTAGCTTTCTAAGAGCAACTATATCCCTGGAGTTAATTAGATACTTGGAGTACTGTTATAAATGCCACAACAGACCCTGGTTGTAAAAGAAAAACCAAGATTCCATTACGGTATCGAATCAAGCCTTGTCTAGTTCTCCTTGGTGACCTCTTGCTTGCTATCCCTCCTCAGCATATATGTCGTACCTGAACCTCGATCCCGGATGATCATCTCTCAAGCCAGCCTGTCCCTTCCCAAACACCCTTTCTCTCGCCGTAAGCCCATCGCCATCAGCTTCGGGATAGATACCCCTCCGCCTTAACTCCGGCACCAGAAGGTCTACCACGTCCTCAAAGCTCCCGGGCGTCGTCACATACCCGATATTAAACCCATCGAGATCCCCCTCCTCTACCCACCTCTCGAGCTCGTCCGCCACAGTCGCCGGGCTCCCTATCGCTACGGGTCCCAATCCTCCAATTGCGGCGCGCTCGGCGATAACTCGAGGCGTCCACTTGGGGACATACTCGCTGGTGGTTGTGAAGGCGTCCAGAATGCTGCGGACTTTGTTCGCTTCAAGAGAGTCTTCTGCAGTGACTTCCTGGTCCAGCGGGATTTTGGAGAGGTCTATCCCTGTCCAGCCACTAACGAGGACGAGTCCACCAATGGTTGAGGCATACTTCTTCAGCTCCTCGTACTTCTCCTTAGCCTCGTCGTCCGTGCGGCCTATAATGGGTGTAAATGTCGCGAAGAACTTAATGGACTGCGGGTCTCGTCCCAGCTCGGCTGCCTTTTCGCGGATAGCTTGGACTTTGGGCTTAAGGAGCTTGGGCGAGTGAGAGGACACAAAGATACCCTCTGCGTGGTTTGCTGCGAAGGTAGAGCCGGCCGGGGAAGTACCAGCCTGAAATAGAAATGGCGTCCGTTGGGGCGAGGGGTCGACGATATGGCGGGTGTCAATATCGAAGTATTTCCCATGGTGGTGGATTGTGCGGATCTTTCCTGGGTTTGCGTATGTGTCTTCTTCCGGCTTTGGGGAGATGGCGTCCTCTGCCCAGGATCCTTCCCACAGTATGCACAAATGTCAGCTTTTACAGAACTGTTTACGTTCCCGGGAACGTATCATGATAATGAAGATGCCATACTTATACAACACGCGTAGGTATTCATCTGCCTGCTCGTATCTCTCGTCATGGGCGATGGGAGTATCCAAACCAATAGCTTTAAACGCCGCCTTCTTCCAGGACGTTACGATATTCCATCCAAACCGGCCGCCTGTCATGTGGTCGAGCGTCGAGAATCTCTTGGCGAGTAAGAATGGTGGCTCAAACGATGTAGATGCCGTGATAGCGAAGGACAGGTTCTTGGTCACTGCCGCCATGGCACTAATAGGCTGTCAACTTCGTAAGTGTTTGAGTTCATACTCAGTCAATGCGAGGGGCTTCCATACAATAGTGGGATCAGTAACGGGCCATTGTGCCGCCCTCCGGATGCAGTTGTCAAGACTGCTCTCGTATGTATCATAACCGCCGTACGTATCCGCCAGAAACAATGCATTGATACCTCCACGCTCTAAGAGCCTGGCGAGGTCGATCCAGTACTGTAGCTTCCTCTTATCCGCAGACTTGTCCGTGGGGTTCTAGTATGCCGCAAGCAACTGTGCGTTAGTGATTCGCTACAGGAGTAAGACGAAATCACATCCAAGTTCAACTCACCTTCCATTGACCCGGAGAGAGGTGGCCAACTGTTGACATATCAAACGCGTTTAGGAGAATCTGCTTCTTGGTCTTCGGCGTGCCATTTTCAGCAGCGCCAGAGCCATTGGTAGTTGCATCTGACATGATGTCTGGTCTTCTGTGTGAGAAAACGATAGAAGAGAGATTGTTTTATGAAACACGCGGAAGTCTGATTCCTTCCCTAGTTAATCATGAGAAAGATATACGGTAGTTATGAACAGTCCATGAGAAAGACGAGACGAGTTGCAGTCACATTCAAGGAGCTTTCTTTTTTCTTTGGCGTGATATTCCTCAAAGATGGCTTTCGGATTCATCAGGGTAACCCTCCCCGCTCCATTTGACGCCGATAGCGGCCTCGGCCTACTCGATGAAGTTGCATGCGTAATATTTGCGGGGGCCGATGTGATTTATTTGGATCCATATCATTGATACCTGCTTGGCGTGATTACTGTCGTGGATGGTGTGATGGACGTCTTAACGGCCCAAGACCCCAAAACAGGACGACCCGTCAAAACAACCCCCCTCCCGGGGATTTGTTATCCCAGTGACAGCCAGGCAAGCCAAAGATTGCAACTTCACGGCGTATTATAGTCAAATTCCCGATATCGAACCTCGATACCATAGCCGAGAGTTAAATGCGCGGCTTCATCTTATCTTTGAATGGCGTGCCAATTTGTGCACCGGGACCTTACATCTTTATTTCCACATTTACCAGTCACAGGCTTGCAATCTTTGAGCTACGATGGTGGCCAGGAAAGACTTGAGCAGATCGGAACGTATACACATTCAAACAGTGTTGAGAAGCTTCGGCCGAGGATGATCTATTTATATAACTGTACCCTCACGCAAGGACATGGGAACCGTAGCAATCCCACATAAGCTAAGCTTAGCCATACGATAACACTGATGCACTCATTGTATTCTTTTTCTATTCTTCCACGGCTTGCCTGTCCATGCCACACCTCTCCTCTCAAGGTAAACAGGGGCCATGCCGCAGACCCACAGAGACGTCAAGCACGCCATCCCCCCTCCTTTTTGTACCCCCAAACCACCCCATTCACAGAGCCACTAGCGAAGCACTGCCATCGCTGGCATTTTCAAGTACTCCCAAGAGGCCGGAACCGGGGTGGCCAGGGTCGGGCAGATCTTGAACCGTATTGATTCAGATATCACGTTTGGGGTAAATATTTGACAAGCGCTACCGAAATGCAGGTTGCATCAATAAACCCTACTATGGTGTCATCTCGCCACAGCCTTCATACTTTCCAACACAGCGAGATTCTCTCTTGCACACGGAGAATGTGAACACGAAGCACGACTCGGTAGTCAGTGGCCCCACGCCATGCAGCCCAGTTTTGATGGCCATGGTGGACCCCTGGGCGCAGATTACATTGCAGCCGTGACCTGCAAAAATGAGAGCCGGTTGGGATTGAGCCCGGACCGGGGAAGTGAACAATGTTGAAATCTCTGATTACTACCATTGACTGGATATTAATCCACCGAGACCACACCTCTAACGAAGGATTTGGTCTCACACTTCCACGCCATTTTAGCTTTTGAGCCGCGGAGATTGACAAATTTCACGATGGCTGTCGAGAAACGACCTCGTAAGATGTGGTACAACATCCAGTGGTACGCCGACGCGGACACGCCCGACGACCGCAAGCTCATCAACAAGCTTGATCTGTTGATAGTGCCCTACGCGGTGCTCTCATACTGGGTCAAATACCTTGACCAGTCCAACCTGAGTAGGATACCCTCCAGAGCTACCCGCACCTTGACAATGAAGATTATTAACTTGCGTTAGACAATGCATACGTGGCTGGGCTCAAGGAAGAACTTGGATTCGAGGGGAATGAGCTTGTCCAGTTGCAGACGTTTTACATTATTGGGGCAGTGACAGGACAAATACCGTTTATGTTCCTGTTCACGTACATCCCGATGCAGTGGACAATTCCATTCCTTGACGTCGCGTGGGGCATCTTCACACTGCTACAGTATCGAGTCAACGGCTACGCAGAGCTGGCGGCGTACCGATTCCTCGTCGGCTGGTTCGAGGTGTGTCCAGCTCCTAACATTCCTATGGAAGCATGTCTAAGCAAAACCAGGCGGCTTTTTTTCCAGCCATGCATTACGTTTTCGGTAAGTCCACGACAAAGGCTATTGGGCCTTATTCTGACACCCCTAGGCTCCTGGTACCGTGGCGACGAGATCGCCCGTCGGGGCGGCATCTTCTATGTCGGCCTCTCTCTCGGTACCCTCACCTCAGGTGCCATCCAAGCCGGTGCCTCCGCCCGCCTCGACGGCGTCAACGGCCTCACCGGGTGGCGTTGGATGTACATCATCTGCGCCCTCATTACCATCCCAGTAGGCGTCCTCGGCTACTTCGTCATCCCCGGCACCCCCGAGCAGCCTAATCACTTCGTCCTCAAGGAGTCTGACATACTCCGCGCGGTGGAGCGGCTCAAAAAGGCTGGGCACGTGTCCCATGGGAAGCTGAAGTTTCCGAATTTGAAGAATATTGTGTTCAAGGTACAGTTTTGGGCTATTATTGCGGTGGATGTGTTGTTTTGGTGTGCGGGAGTGCATACAAGTACCGGCACCTTTTTGCTCTGGATTAAAAGTTTGAATCGATACTCGGAGGCGAAGGTCAACGAGCTGGGGACAATTGCACCCGGGATGGGCATACTCTACACGCTCTTCATCTGCTTTGCCTCAGACCTGGTGCTAGGTCCGGCGTGGGCTATCACGGTAGCGCATATCTGGAACATCATCGGGCTTATAATCCTCAGCATTTGGAACGTCCCCGAGTCAGCCTTGTGGTTCGCCTACGCAACGATCTACTCCTCCTACGCTATGTCGAGCGTCTTCCACGGCTGGGTCAATACGCAGCTGAGGGCCTCGCCGGCAGAGCGTTCATTCACGCTGGTTCTCATCAACGCACTCTCGCAGTCCGTTACGGCGTGGATCCCGTTGATTGTATTCAAGACGGCCGAGGCACCGCGGTTTCCGAAGGGGTTTCCGTTTTGTCTTGGGTGTGCAGTTGCGCTTATTATTGCCACCCATGGGCTTCGTTTGTACATCCGACGCCGAGAGTACGTCTTATCCAGAAAGCCATGTCCCTTCTGAGAAGGCTTTTTGTTAATAATCTGAATGGTAGACTGCCGAATTTTCCTTAGGGTGATAACAAAAGTTCCGTCTCGAAGATCGAACATAAGAACTTTTTTCTCCTTTTTATACTCCTATTGAGTAAGCCTACATGGAAGAGCAGGAGCAGCTAGCTTATTAATTAGTCGCTGCATATTATACTTACGAATCGCAGCAGCATTCTTAGTAGCCTGCTGCTAAAAGACAGTGGAGGTAGTGAGTGAGCGCAGGGTGGCCGGCATACGCGATAAGCGTACGCTCTTCTCTGCTTCCCAGGCGGTTACCCCCGCACCCTCTGGAGCCTTCGAATCCGGGCAAGGCTACACGTAAATCCCCTAGGAATCTCATCCTTTTTCTGCTTAACCATGTAGTTGGCCTCAAAAGGAAGCTCGATGCAGAGGCTGCTACAACTAGTGGTCTAATATCTAGTGGTGTTATTTGCATTGTTTGTCTCTCACTACGATTCCGTAGATATACAGCTAACCGTGGTGGCTGTTCGGATCAAATTATTATATATATCAGTCTCATAAGTCTTCTCCAACTGTGACACTTCCACCAACTGTAACATTTCTACCAACCGTGACATTTCTACCAACTGTGACATTTCCACTAACTGTGACACTCCCTCCAACTGTTGGCAGTGACGCAACCGGGACAATACTTTCCGAGCACAATCAACCTGGCAAATGATCCCCTACAGAATAAAACTTACCATCCTTACGCTGGATCCCACCAGCTGAAACAAGTTCCGTCAGTTCTAATAGGCGTCGGACGTCCCAGGCTCACTCATGACCTCAGGTCGGAGTCGCGCAGATTGCAACAGCTGCTGCTCAAGGAAACAGAAGGTGAGCATCTCTCTATATCTTGAAGTTACCCCATCAAGTGTATCTAACCCCCTGCATAGTGTGATGAAAATAGGTGCGCGCTACTCAAGCTGGCTTACCCGTAGAATCGCCAGGCCGGTATGCTCTAGATGCCGCACACTAAGTCAAGTCTATACCTGGCCAGTAACCAAGAAACGGTTCGTTCACTGCGGAAGTTCGCCCGGAATCAATCTTCAGACCGTGTGACTAATGGTCGTAGTGGCCCTGCTAAGGGCTATGCAGAGGCGCCTGAGAGCCGCCTAAGAAAAGCTGAAGTGGCCCTACTATGCCTCTGGCAAGCTTCAAGCGACCATGCCGTCGAAACGGCATTTGAAGGTGATATCGAAACCCACAGCAGACGGGGCTTCTTCAAAAACAAGAGACATCCCTGTGCAGAACCTACAAAGTCTGGCTTGGTTTTACAATGGGAAATATATCTGCTGGCAGCAGGTGGCCACAGCTGCGAAATCATGTGCGACCCTTCCCACCCCTCACGTTCATTTCGTAGCGCTACAGCTCATACAGCTGTAGCCCCTTTTCGGGGAATCATCATCAATAGATCACATACAATCGCGGCCCAACATTCCCGGTCCAGGAATCCGTCCATCCACATGTGGTGCGTCTTTGCCTTCGCCGCATTGTTTCCCCCACTTGCCGGTGGGGTGCGTCATACCCTCTTGCCTGCTAGCGCTATATATAGATCGAGGCGGAGATTTTCGTATTAAGTGACCTGTCGCATTAACATGGTATATTGACACTGAAGCGCTCCCGCAACAAATGCCGGGTCCTCGGAGACGTCCTCACCCCGCCGCTGTTAATAAGCATCTGCTCGTTCTCTCGGAGACCCCTGACGTTCCTCCCAATTTCGCATCCTATCATAGTCTTCCATCTTTCCACCTCGTTCGCCTGTATCTTACCGTGGACATAAACAAGTGGACGGAGGCCATCCCGGCCGCCACGTCCGGTCTTGACAATGGGCCAACTTCATTGTCGATTTTGCAATCGGCACTTTGTCAAGAAACACCACCTTCTACGCCATCTCCGCGTTCGTAAGTTACACACACCTTGTTCTCTTTGTTAACACTACTTCATGCCCTAATTTATGTTTCGCTCGTTTACTTTTCCCTTTGCTGCATCGCTTCGTCTGTGGTCCCGCCTCACTACCATGCAACTGCGGGTGTCTCAATCGCGTGCGATTCACCGCTAATATGGACACATAGATACCAAGGAGAGACCTTTCTCCTGCGCACTTGCGACGCTAGCTTCTCGCGCAAGGATATTCTACAACGTCATGAGCGGAGCCACTCTAGAGGCCGCGCAGGCTCCCATGCCCACAATACACCCCTAAGTATTCAAACGCCAGGGTCGGGAATGAGCGTTCAGATGCCGATGGCATCCGAAGTAAATTCATCTTCGGAGAGTCGCTCTGGAGGAGATGCTGCCAGCGCTTTTGGGCCTTGGGACCGCTGTAACCTAGTACCGAGCTCTCGGCCAGACCATTCCAGGGATAAGCTCTGGGACATGTCCCCGATGCCCGCTTTTCCCGACACATTCGGTGATATCTCCCCAGAGTTCTTCGATACAGACCTCTCCGCTGCCACTACGGATGCCTATCAAGCGTTGGAGGTCGATCTGAGAGAATGGTTGCTGCCCAACGACCCAGGGCTGTCGCATGGTGAGCCGTTGTGGGCGACCGCGGGGGAGCTAGACCCTATGCATACCCACTCTAATGCATTGAATTGCCATGAACCGATCTCGTCCGACCAGTCAGTCACTACCAGTGCGCTTGGTAGAGCGCATGCTGGCTTCGAATCTGCCGACCTTAGAGCCCGAGAAAATCGACGGAGGCGGCTGGTCGAGGCGATGAGCTCAGCCTCCATCACTAATTGGTCGATGGAGGACTTTTCCATGTCGTATGGAGGCTTTGAAAAGGGCACTACGACACCGAGCAGAGAACGGAGAGAATTCTGTGACCTGGAAACACGATGGTTTTCAAGCATACCGTGAGGCCGAGCCAACATTTCATGGTAAGGTTTACCCTTGAGTACCCCTCCCTTTCTGTCCTGGAAGTAGTGGTCGTCTGGGTCTCTGGCATTGTGGCACTGACTGCTCTACCTTCAGAATAAGTGCTATACCTGTTACATCGAGAATTTCTGACCTACTTTTCCCATCGTGCACCTCCCGCCTCTAGCTCCATCCTGGGAAACAACCGCATCCTCTTTTACTCCATGTGCCTCGTCGGGTCCGCCTATATAAGAAACCGGGATGCTCTGAGACTCAGCTTTGAGTTAGCTCACCGAGTGGGGTTCTAATTCTGGCAAAGGTATTCCGGGTCTTTGCAGTCCTTGCTTCGGTGCAAACTGACGACTCGAGCAGTGGAGGTCTATAATGTCGGGGAGATCTTCGCCCGTGAGCCAGTTGATTCTTATTTTGGTGTGCATCCACCTTAATATTCACTCTCTGACAATAGGAGTCAGTTGGAAAACCTAGTCTTGTTTTCTGTAGTTCGGCGAACAGGTGGCTAACATCTCTCCACCGAGACAGGATCCAGAGCTACTGGCCGCATGTTTTACTCACCACGGATCAACTTTGACTGTAAGTGTGATGATAGCCCGCCGCCTCATGCCTGGTTTGAGCCACCTCTGCTCCTATACATCACCGTGCAATGTTTCTTAAAACTGTAATGTGCTCATCTCTGGAACTTATGGATTGTTGCAGCTAACTTCCGCTCGCGGTTTAGTGGGCACGGCGTCTTGGCATACCACAAATGCTAGCTCTAAGCCGGGAGTCGAATGATGGCCGTCCCTTATCATCCAGCTCTCCACTGTCGAACAACCTATTCCTCTTGGAGAGACTGGGCAGAGACCGAAACTAAGCTAAGGTTAGTAGTCTCCTAAGGGTCGTTTCCATCGGGTTCAAATATTGATTAGCCGTCCTCTAGAGTTGCATATGCCTTGGCCATCATCGACAGGGAGTTCAGCTCCGTGTTCGGTCACGAGCCATGGATGAAAGTGAGGCCTGGTTGTCTTCAAAGCCCATCTGCCGATGCTCTATTCGTTGCGAGGACTTCAGAAGACTGGCGAGCTGCCATCCACTCAGCATCGAGTGGTGATAATGACAAGACTGTTTGCCCTCCGGGCCCAGATTACGACATGAACTCCGAGACAGGAAAGGAGCATTACCCATACACCACGGCCGAATGCTTTCAGTACGAAGAGCATCATTCCTTAGCCAGAGTCATGTTCGGAGTCGGTTGGTGCCCTTCCTGGATCAAACGGCGGGTCGAAGTCGGAGGCGTGGAGATGATATATCAGTTGCTTGGTGTAGCCCTAGAAGGAGCCGAGATTGGTCATGCAGATCCTCGTCAGTATCGGACCGTAATCGCATCTGCCCATAGATCCTCTCGATCGTTCGACGCTGACAAAGTACAAGGATGCCTGGTCCGTCGACTAGCTCTCGAGCGCCTTCGGCATCTTGGATCAACTTGGAGAGCAAGTCCTGGTACCTGAGGTGCGGCGTGGAGGCATGTTTCCCCCTCTTTGTCGGGGGACCTGGTTCTTCTCCCTCGGGAAGGGCAGAGGTGTCGGCCTCGTCAGGACTCCTACCGCGCTTCTTGGTCTGGAGACCGGTGTTCTTTTGCTCTATTTGTTAGTCTGTATATCTCAAGTTTTGAATTTAGGGTCTTACCAGGGACTGGGCCGCGTTTTGTGCTGGCCACTTGTCGAACCCTAACAGCGTTTGCTGGCATCGTGTTTTCGTGTTCTGGCATTATCTGAACTCGGCGAAGCGGGGAGCTCTATCAATTGGGTAATGGGTATGCTTACGGGACTTCGGAGGAGGGGTGATAGGGAGAAAGTTGGTTTGTTAGAGTCTTGTGGCGTCGGTCGGGCTTGGCTGGGGTGGTAAAAAAAGGGGAAGTTAGGGACGGATGAGGGATGGGAGCTACGGGCTTTTTATACCCGTCTCCTAGCACTTGCCCCTCTTTTCCGCCTTCCCTCCTTTCCCTTTTCTTGCCATCCTACTCGTTGGCCCTCTCCTCCTCGCGTTCCCAGCCCACCGTTGGCATGACATGGAGGGCCGGGAGGACCTGAGTATAAACGTAGAAGCCGAGTCATCACTAGGGGAGGGGGACTGAGAGAGGCGGCACTCACCGGCGCCTCAGGTGAAGGGGGGCGTGAGAACCGATCAACACAACTGCTGGTGAATCCCAGTGCGGCGCAGACAAGCCGGAAGCGAAGCCCCCAGCAGGCCCAATCCGTCCGGCGTTCCAGTGCCTGCCGCGGAACGACCGACTCCGACCGGTGGAGGCTCTGTTCGAATCCGGACTTGATCGAGGTTGCATTGAGAATCCTCTCACAGGCGACGAACCAGTGGAGAGAGAGGGCTTGTGACCGTATTCTGGAACAGAAAGAAGGCGGGTAGGAGCGTTCCGGGGTGTGGGAACGGGCGCTGGCACGTGGGCTCGGTGCATGATACGCTGTGAGCTCTTGAGACGGAAACGACAGGGGTTACCACCCCCTCTCGCTGACCGGTGTGGAGCACCCGGAAAAGAGAACGGTGGGGCCGGTGGAATGGAGGGCGGCCTCCGGAGGACCTTCGGCCGACATTCCGGAGGATGCTGCGAGCGGGTCGACCAGCGGCTCGAGACAATCTCGCTTCCGCCGTTCTGTCTGCTGGTTTTCCTCAAGCCAGCGGGCCGCTCAGCGGCCCTCCCCACGGTATCGTCGGCGTGGCTCGCCTGGGGCATCTCCCTTCACCACCAGGGACGGCCCCCGTCCGTGCGCAAGTCCAGTTCAATAACACAGCCATAATGCCAATCAGGCGCTCACATTGCAGAGTTTGGTGCTGTGCTCTCGGATCTGAGCGTTCATGCCTCCTTATAAACAATTATGTAAACCAAGCGAAGCTCCCATACCGTCATGGTTCTGGGCCGGGCGTCGGCTTGGGCCGTCTCTGTGCGCAATACAAGCATGACTCGAAATGAACGTCCTGGAAGCGAGCAAACGTGAGAGACGACCTGGGGAAACGGAAGCCGCTCAGACACTTCTAGCCGATGACGCTGAAGTTAAAATGGGAGGACACAGAGTGTTCGAAAACGACATCATAATACTAGTCGAACTGTTGCATGTCTTCGGATGTTCTTGAGCTGCACTCACGCATTACTAGTGTAAGTCGAAATCTGTCGACAGCCGACATGCCTGCAGTATTCGTGGTCGTGGCGACGGGCACTTCATTATAGAGCAGAACTCTCCTAGTATGCTCTTTGCTATCACCTCGTACCATGGCCACCTGCTGAACTTTTCTGAGCTCCATCTCTATGGAATGACGCCGCTCATGAGGCACGCAAGAGCACCACCCCCGTCGTGGCTCGTCCTCCGTCTTCTCACCCCAGGACGATCGCGAAACGCCGAGCCTGCCCCAAACTTTGCTTCGCAAACGAGTACGGCGACTTCAACTCACCATGTTCACAACGCACGCCTCTCCATTTCGAGAGAACAAGTTTCCTCACAATCGGACGCTAGAACGGCTCCGGGAAGCGCGCCGGCGTGACCGCGGGGAAGGGACCCGGGCCTGCCGCCGTCCTGCGCTAACGTGGAACAGCCTTTTTGGAAAGTTGAGAGGGTCAGTGTCCGCGTTCGCTCGCGTCGGGCAATCGGAAATGAGGCAGTTCGAGGCGTGTGCGTCGTTCCGCGACGGCGCGACGCTGGGTTTTTGTTCCCGAGAGCAGGGAAGGTGGATCTTGCCCAACCCCAACCCTGAAAACGAGGCGAGTGCGCGCATGTCCAGTGGAAGCTGAGAAGCGAGGTCCTCCACATGGTACAGTACTGTAGGCGAGCACTCAGAAGGGTAGGGGTATCCGGATAAGGCATACGGGAGTCAAAGAGTGTCAGCGCAGAAGCCCAGGGTTTCTAGAACTAAGTTCACGGAGGATGAGGATGCACTGCCCATCAAACCTCAAGGAGGATGATTGCCTGCCTTGGGTGGAGATCCATGAACAGTTCTCGAAAGAATTCCCAGGGCGAAGCCAGGGCAACCTGCAGGTTAGATACTTGAACAAGCTGAAGGGAAGGAAGTAGAGGGCTGTCACGAAGCAAAAGTGCTACGTACTCGTCAGGCAGAAGGGATTGGTCGCTAGTAGTTTTAGGTACTCTGGAATCCCAGTGTCCGTCGATGCCTTGATTTACGGGAATAGGGGCCCCCAGTACATTCCGAGGGCCGTTTTGCTAGGTCCGAACATATCCATATCTACAGGCAAGGAAGGATCGTTCCGGCGTCCTATGATTCCTATCCTATGTAAACAATGAGAAGGGTGTCGAAATGGCCATAGGCAGTGGTTTCTCATTCTCCCATGTGGCAACAGAATACCGGAACTCCTAAACCGACAATCTAGTGACTGTATTCGTACTATAGTATAAGCATTATTATTAGATTAGCTAATTAGCTATAGAACGTTCAGGTTACCTGTCTTCTACTGTTCTCAACCGCCTTCATCTCTCCCCGGTTTGGGCGCCGTCAGCATCGCTCGGGGCTCGTGGCGGCTTTAGCCGCTCAGCCCATGCCTTTATTTGGTTCACCATAAGATGTCCAACTGTTAACCCTTCGAAATCTTCATAGAGCTTTTTGGTCATCTCCTCCGTTTTCTTGCTCAACTCCATCAGGACCTTCGAGTCATCTTCTAAGCCAGGGTGTGGCTGGTTTGAGCCATGAGAGGCTCCCCTAAGGATATCCCCGCCCTTGCTTACAAGGTCGTTCATTTTGTACAAGAGCTCGACCATACTGCCGACGTCGGTGAGGTAGCGCGTCGGCTCGTCCGCCAGGGTTCCCGCATAGAACGCGATCAGCTCGCGCACGGATTCCGCGACAATCCTGGAGTCCTCCGCTACGACCTCGGTGTGGCCCAGGATGGCAAGAGCTTTTGCTTCGGACTCGGCGAGGATCTCGGAGATAGCCCTCAGCTGTGCTGGAATGTGGTGACCGGCCGGGTACCGCCTCCTGAACCACTCCAACTCTCTGTTCACAATTTCTTGTGATCCCCTTATTGTCTTTAGATTCTCGTCTCGGATGTCGGCCGCTGAGCGGGCGAGTTTCAAATGCCTCTGCTCCCAAACGGCAAGGAGGCGCTTAGACTGTGACCAAGATGCTAGCCACGTCGTCTGGGTTTCCATATTGATGTCGAGGCTGGACTTTAGCTCGGTCGTAACCTTGTCGTCGGGACCAAATACCCGCTCGGATTTGGTGATGGCGTCCCTCAGGAGTGCCGACGCCTCGTCAAATTTCGCCTGCCTCATAAGGGAGTGCGCGAGCGCACCCATGACATCAATCACGAGGGGAGCTTCATCCCCCAGCGTTTCTTTGTGCATATCCAAGGATATCCTGAACACGGAGGAGGCCTCACGCAGGCTAGAGCTCTCTAATAGAAACTCCCCCACGTACCGGAGCTGCTGTAATGTGGCATGCCGTTCTAGAATGGTTGTCTGCAGCTGGCTGACAGCGACAATGTCCTGCCTCACATGCGGGCCCAGCCGCAGCCCAGCCTGCCTACTCGAGCCCAAGGCCGAGATGACGTTACAGAGAAGCTGGAGGGCCGCCAAGGCATACTGCTTGGTCACCTGGGCGTCGCTTATCCGATCACGACACCATGCGTGGACCAACTTGTGAATGGAGTAGGACCGGTCCACTTCACTCCAGTGCAGCATGGAGTACTTCTCCAGCACTGAGAATATCTCCTCGATATCGCTGGTGACGACGCTGTCCTGCAGGCCGATGGCCGAGCGCCAAGAGTTTTCTGATTGGGTTGGGACGACTTTAGGTGCAGCAGCAGGGTCGAAGAGGAAGAGGTCAAGGAATATGTTCTGGTTATCGAGGAACGCCAGGAGTGTGAGAAGCTTGCATGCTGCTGGCGAGCGGTGGTGTATGGCCTGATACGATGTCTCCCAAGCTGTCATGACACTATGAGCGTACATATTGTTGAGCTTGTCGGGCTGCCTCTGGAGGAGCTGGTGCCTCCGCTGCAAGTACTCCTCGAGGTACTGGGTCAGGTTGGAGCGTAACCGAGGAACGGTGGAGACGTACGACCCTGCGATCGAAATCGCTAGGGCCAGATAATCCAACTCCGCCACGATCCGCTCGACTTCGGTGCGAGCCTGCCCGCCGGGGTGGGGAAGCTGCACCATGGCACTTCTGCAGAACAGGCCGACCGCCTCCTCAAGTTCAAGCCTTCCTACCTGAACACCCTCGAATGTTGACAAGTTCTTGATATTCTGGTTCCGGCTTGTGACAATAACATGGACATTCGGGGATGGAGGGATGTACAGGGCTAAGTTGACAAAGTTGCGGTCCTCGCCATCCAGCTCATCGGCGCCGTCAAAGACTATCAGCCACTTGCCCACCCTGCCACTCAACCGTGTAAGGACGGCCAATCTGGCCTTGTCCGCTGTCACGGGCTCATCAGAGGGCTTCTTCTCGGGAAGGGACTCATATATTTGTTGAAAGCACTTGTCAACCGATGTAGGATCCTGCGCCTCAACCCAGAAGGTTGCGTTGTAGTTGCCGCCGTGCTGTTGCAAATAGCACAGAGCCAGCTGAGACTTCCCGGCGCCCCCCATGCCCCAGATGCCGACTTTCCTCGGGTCTCTTTTGCGTGTGCCGTCGGTTGCCCGCCAGAGCTGCTCTTTGAGTTTTCTGAGGAGTTTCTCTCGCGGGACAAAGGACTTTACAGGTAACAGAGCGTGAGCTGGGTAGCTAGGAATTTTGCTCTCCGATTCATCCCTAACGACTATAGGAAAAAGTGTTACCAAGCTGTATTGAAGAGCGTTACGGAAGTCGATGCCGCAGGGCAAGCTATTGTGGCTGAACGTCATCAACCGATGGATACAAGATCGAAAGTGCATAACGCTGAACGAGAGAAAAGGGGCTACGAACTATTCATGGCGTGTCTCCTCAGCTTCTTGATTTTTCCGCAGACGTTTTCATAGTTTGCATCCTCCCTGTCCTCGTACTTGACCATTCCTGTATGGTTCGCGTGAATGGGCTGGGAAGTCTCCTTATCATAACCAATCCTGGCGGACGTCTCGTCGACAACCTATCACAATACCAATGTCAGCGTAAGTCACCCATTTTTTTGGTTTCAACGGAAATGCATCTACCTTTCCCCCAAGTTTACTATCCGTCTCGGTTTCGTAGTATGTGTATATCTCGAGACGCCTCTCAGTCCATAGGCTCGTCGCCCGGAAATCATCTGTCAGGTCGCAGAGCTCATCCGAGTGCATCTGCAGGGCGGCGTCGACCTTGGGCGGGACTTTGACGAGGGCCGCGCTCGCGAACATCTTGAGGAGCTGGACGCGCAACTGCTTGCCGGCGCCACTGCCCAAGTGCGGGGTGCCGAAGAAAATGAGGCCCCTGGTCGCGTTGTAGACCAGGTGCCAGTCGTCCTTCTTAGTGGTGACGGATTTCGCAGCCTCGACGAGCGCCTGTTTCGTGACGGGTTAAATCTCCATTGCCGTCCGACTCGACTTTGGGGCGGTTACTGCGAAGGGCAGACTAACCTGTTTAATTACCAGGCCACCCAAACTATGTCCAACAAATATCAACGGGCGATTCAACTCCTTTGGAAGAGATTAGCGTCAAGTCTGTCGACAGTTTGAAGGGTACGGCGATGGTATACCTGATCCTCCTGTCTCTTATTCACGAGGTCTCCGAGCAGTCCCTTTGCATAGTCCTTGATGCGGGCCAGGTTGGTGGAGAAGCCCTGTTCGACATCAGCGTTATAGCCGAACAGCATCACGCGGGCGTCGGCGACATCTTTTCGAAGCTCCCACGGCCAGAAGAAGCCCTTGTCGTGCTTCCACGTCTTCGCGGGACAGCCACCGAGTCCGTGGAGTATAACAACGCTGTAAGTGGTTAGAGTCGCTGGCTATATGAGCTGTCTATACGGAATCCCCCTTACTCAACCACACTTTGGGGACTGCCACAGAGGACGGTGATTCCGCTGCGGCGAATAACGGGGGGTATCTCAGACTCGAGGGGGTTCTGGGACGAGGTGGTGACACTCTGGCAATGGAGGAGGTTAGCAAGAGTACAATGTAAGTAAGTGATCACCAAGCCATACCATAGTTCACGGGTAAGGTGATCTATTCTGGGACAGGGGCAGCAGGATGGAAGAACCAAGAATTGGAGATCTGAAGAGTAACGGAGACGGAGTCGAGGTTCAATTACCACGGCTGCGGCCGTTCTTCTGGTTATATGAATTTGGTAACCGCCAGGGCGCCCTCTCGGGCCCCAGCTGAGCCTCAAGGACGAATGATTGTTACCTTGTAACCGCCGGACGCCACCTTCGGACGAGGAATTGGGCCCTAAGAATGCACGACCCTTGGAAATCGCCATTCTATAGGTCGCCTGGTGCTTGAGACAAAATATCCTGCATATGCCAAATGTATTTAACACAGCCTCCAGAACTTGTCCAACCGCATCACGTCCTCGATAGCCCGCTTCAATGGCCATTGTCGACGCTAATGCAGGAGCACGAGTTAGAGACCAGAAGGATTAACTGCCCATATCTCGACCACCATGGACATCCGGGGCCCAAGAGATAGGCGCCCGGGGCGCATTTAAAATTTCGCGCGCCCGGATGCGCCGGTTACGTAAGCCTGACCGCTCGTGCGCCCGCCCCTCTTTACATGGGCCCTTGTACTCAAGCATCTGAGATACTCTTTATGCCAGCATTATCATGACTCAGGGGCTGCCGCTACTAACTATATACTGCTACTATAGCCTAGATAGTATTTTCTAATAATATACCCTTACTTAGAGAGTATATATAACTTATAAAAGTCTCTTTTTATAACGGGCTAGCCTGTGTTACAGGTCGACCTGTCTGAGGGTTGCCGGCACCAAGCCCGGGCCGGAACCCAGTAACGGGATGACTAATCAGTGCCAAGGCCACGTTGCAAATCCTTGAACGCGTCGCAAACGCTGCGCTAACGCCTCTCCTCCTTTTCTCCCTTTCCCCAGCTTGAGATAAAACATCAATACAGCCCTGTTAGTTGGACCAAACCGACAGCCAGCCGTAACAGTAAGAGACTGTAAGTCTTGAGTGATTGCAAAAGATAGAGTAAAGCTGATGAACAGTCTCTATTAGAATTGACTACTGGAGAGTAGGAAAGAACTATCTACTTGCTAGGTAACGATCGTATCCCTTATGTAGTTTTCTTCTTCCTATGGCAAGCACTATGAGCGCTCGCTGTTCGCTGCGTTCTCTAGCAGTGAGCGTCCTTGAGCGCCTTTGCTCCTTGTCGCTTGCTTCCTGATTGGTTATTCTCCTGCAGGTGGGTCTAGTGCTTATTTAAGCGGCCCGGGCCCCTGCAGGTTGTACAGATTGTGCCTTGTCTTCTAATCATTCGTAATTCTGCCGTTCCTCTCTGCCTGGGCCGGCGCCTGACCTTATTCGAGTCCCGATTCGTAACAACTGTGAGGACGAACTAATCGCGCGGTCTGGCCACATCGCGTTCACTCAATATATAAGTTCTCTACTAAACAGGCCTCAGTCGATATCCAGGGAGTCTCTCTCTTACCAAACAAATCATGGTACGAGACACTCATTGACAACACAGCCACCAGTTTCTTAGAAAAGCGACCTAATCTTGTCTAGGCAAAGTCGAGAGAGTTCGTATACTATTTCTCCAAGCTAGCGTATGAGATTCCCTGAGCTTTACTTATAAGAATATAAGGTATGCCAATAGCATTTGCACTTAACAGACTGTACAGTTATAACATAGTCAGTTGAAGGTGTTACCAATCACAAGTAGGGCCTATTTGCCCTATAGTCCAAGACTTCGGGGGCGGGTATGAGAGTATTCACCTTGATGTATTTTAAAGTAGCGGCCTCACTGCTCAGGAGTAGGCCAGCATATTCTTAACTAACGACACTATAGGACTTCCTAGGAGAGCGGAAAATCCACTCAACCCCATCGTCGAATTTTAGGATCACGACCCAATGAAGACTGCCACAAAGGGGCCCCTTCGAAGGTTGGCAGGAGCATGGCTTTTGTCGCAGCTTCTCGGCAAGGCTAAGGAGAGCGGATAGGTTGAAACTGGCGTATGTAAGGATCTTATGGCTAGCCATTCATGGGATTACGCGGCGGAGTGAGAAGGAATGAGAAATGAGGAGAGGTTTCTCTTGTGTCGTTTCTCCTACCTCCTCATCTGCCAAGAGTAGGAACCAGTGAATCTAAAGATACCATGGAGAGAAAAAGAAAAGGCAAGTTTTCACAATCTTGAAAAAGCTGCCGTATGCCTTCTCTTGCCTTTTTCGAGCGCGAACGTCATCGGCCTCCCCGAGGAGTGGCTTCTAGTGGCATCTTTGCCCTCCATGATGGAGAACAACCTCAATCAACATACACCGTGGAACTGTCACTATCCTTCTTGTATCGCCATTTACGGGGCCGCATAACCCTCCAACTATTCCCGAGAACCCACCTAGCGAGATTCCCCAGCTCGCCCGTGAATACTAGGCCCAGGAACATCACTAACACCGTAACCGGCACTGCCGTGGCCCAGTACAGCCACTGCCCCTGCTCCATGTCACGGATGTCCACCGTGTTCATGCCGAAGATGCTGGACACCGCGCTGAGAGGGAGGAAGACGACCGTCACGATGGTGAAGGCATAAATGGCGCGCTCCTGCCTGTCCTTCGTCGTCTCGATCTCGTTCCGGTTCTTCACATGGTGTTAGAGCCTCTCCTCCGTCGTAACAGCACAACGGGGGTGGTGAGAGATGCGGGGGACTCACGTATTCAGTCAACCGGCTCGCCTGGTCCTGGATCTGCTTGAAATCCTTCCTCGTCCTCCCCGTGTAGTTGAAGCACTCCTGTAACAACAACCACCTGAACGCGCCAACCCCAACACCCTTCAGGCTCAAATTCCCCTCCATGTCGCGAACATCCACCTGGCTCGCGGGCGAGGAATCGCGCGACTCCTCATCGTACCTCTTAAGGTCGGTCCAGTGCTTGGCCCTCTCGAGGCCTGGGCCCAGGCGTATGCGTCCTCTCGAGTGCGAGGGCCCGTGGATGAGGGTGGAGAAGACCTTAGCCTGGGCGGAGAGGGTCCACTGGATTATGGACACCTCTTGCTTGAGGAAGGAGAGATGGCGCTCGTGCGATCGATCCGACTGGCGGAAGCGGATGTCGTTGTCCTTTTCTTCTATTAGTCTTGCTGCCTTTGGGCATTGGGGAATGGTGATTTTGGGGGGGGGGGGGGGGCTTGCTATGGCTTTCATGTACGAGAGGTAGGTCTCGGTCGCGTCCGGCAGGCCCGGGTTCGGATTCTGCATCAGCTGTAGGCTGAGCAGCGAGATCAGCTCCATGGGCAGCACGACCGCCTGGCTGAGCAGCGTGCGGTCGGACATGGCCATCACCATTTCCCTCAGCCCCGCCTCGAGCTGACCGCCAGCCTCCGAGATGAGTCGGCTCGACTTGACAACATCGGAGTTATAGCACACGAGCCCCATGAGTAGGTGCACCCAAGACTGTACGATGGTGTCTGGCACCCTGATCCTAACAAGATCCTCCTTCCCCGCATGCCTGAAGATCTCCGCGAAGGAGGTCATGGTGGCCGCCAGGGGACTCAATAAGTTATCAACGCTCTCTAGATCCTCCCCCATTGCTGCTCTTCTATCTTCACTGCGACGCACGCGTCCGGGGCGGTCACGTCCCTTCTCCGGGGCATTTTTCTATAAAGTCCAAAAAGTTTAGCCATTATTTCCATTCCCATCTGGGAAAGAACTGGGAAAAAGAAAGGGGGAGGGGGGGTAACGCACCAATGTAATCTCCACAAGCGCACCCCAAAACTTGGCAGCGGTGGGTATCCCGACGGAGAAGGGCAGGAAGAAGCCGAATACCGTGGCCGCCGTGTTGAACGCATCGACCTGGTTGTCCATGAGCCCGTAGCCAGAGGGCTCCGACATGTCGAGGCCCTGCGCCTCCAGTTTCTTGTACACCGACGCGTGAGACTCGGAGGGGCAGGAGAGGTAGCGCCTCCTGTCGGCGAAGCCAGTTTTGTGGCGGAGGTACTGGTCGATGGCTGCGAGGTGCTTTACCAACTGCTCGGTGTCGATGGGGCCTGAGCCAGACGACACCCCGTCGAGCAGCGTGAAGATGGCGAATGGCTTCTCCGGCCCCTTGGCATCCACGCCATCGGTTTTCTTGGCACCCGCCTCAGGCCTCGGGCTCGGAGATGGTTTCTTCTCGTGTGTCTCGGAGGGTTTGGTCTCCTCGGCCGTGGATTGGATGTCTTCCTCCGGCGGGGCGACGAGAGGGCCGCCTTTAGGCACCTTGGGACTCTTCCTGTTATTGATCTTAGAATATCACGCAGGCTTGGGAAGTGAGGACTAGCAGGGAGGACGTACCCAATCGTGAGCTCGAGGGTAATGCCCGTGCGGGAGGCAGTACGCCAGACCTTGGGCCAGTCGGCGGCGTTCACCGCGCGGGTGTGGCGAAAGAAGAGGATCCTGCGGGGCCATATCTCGCGGAAGTGCGAGATGAAGTGCTGCTGGTGTTAGTCGTGATCTGTTGGTACGTGTCCTGGGCCACTTACGATCCATGTCTGGCACTCCTCGACTGGGATGGTCCACATCACGGACCCGCGGTAGCCCACCAGGACCCTCATCCCGGGCTTACCGGCGTCCGGGGCAGGCCGCAGTTCGCGGTGTATGAAGCCCCCGTAGAGGTGCTTCTCCGGCACCCTGCAGCAAGTGAACAAAAGCGCTATCAACACGTCAGCTGCACGCCCTAGCAGCCATCCACCCAAAAAGAAATTAGTAGGGGGCGTAAAACTCACAATTACCAACAACAAGACACCACAGCTGCGCAATGTGGAAGCAGTACCCCGCCGGCGCCAGCTTCAGCTTGCAGGCAGCTTGCTGCATGTCCCTCTCCTTCCCAACCTTGGAGAAATGTGCCTGCAGGAGCGTCTGCACGGGGAACCTCGAAGATTCGTCCGCGCCCGCGTAGGGCTCCAGGCTGAGGTAGGGGAGGCAGATCCAGATTGCTTTCTGCGACCTACTGGGACGGCGCGCGGATGAAGTGGGGCTGAGGTCAGTCTGGAGGCAGGAGGGCAGGAGAAGGCGCTTCGAGCGGTCGGATTGGAGAGGCGTGATATGCTTGTGGCGGACTTGGGAGAGGAGGGTTGACACAGCGTTGCGTTGGAGGGTTGTGAGGCCGGGTGTGCGCGAGATTTCGTCCTAGCCGGGTGAGAAGTGAGTTTGACAATGAGAGTGGAGACTCACCGAGAAGTCATCAAAGTTCATGGCCTTCCACGGAAAGTGTCTGCGCTGTCGATTAGACCGTACTCCTGAAAAGGCCAAGGGGGCGGGATTACTCACATCCACCGGAAAAGAGGCTTCACCTTCCCCTGGCCCCCCTCCACAACCGTCACTGTCGCCCCATGCACCCCGCCCGGTTCCGCCGAGCCGGTATACCTCGACTCCCACACATCCGCCACCGTCCTCACCCTCTTCCTCTCAGCCCCGCTCAGCGGCGCAGCCACCGACTCGTCGGACGACTCCTCATCCTCCGTCGGCGCCACCTCCGGCCGCTCGAGCTGGAAGGCGTACGTGAACCGGACGGGCTCGTCATCGAAGGGGTCGTCGGAGCCTTCCTCCTCTGAGGGGGGGCATAGCGGGTTTCTGAAAGTGTGCCTTCTCTAATGGGCTCTGTTAATGTGGGATGTGGGGGGCAGAAGGGGGGCCAGGGGAACACACGATGTGGCGGTGCTCCCCCAAGAAATGGGGGTCTTCGTAGTCGGTCCCGCGGCTGGATGACATTGCGGAGTGTGGGGGTGCACGGAATGAGCGCCGGGATTGTTGTTGATGATCGGGCGGATTGAGACTTAACGGGGAGCGCTTTCGAATGCGATTCGGGCGAGGATTGTCTCGGTTCCCAGCGGAAGGCTCCGGCGGATTTTTTTTTTTTTTTTTTTGCCTGCGGCTGCTTACGGGGGCTCGGGCGATTCGCGTGCTGCAACTCATTTTATCTTCATGCAGGTCGTACCTATCGGAGCCGTTGGATATGGTGCAGGGCTGCATGGACCCACCGCAGGGGTCAGGCTCCGGATATGAGCTGCATGCGGCTGATCGCCTTGGGCGGGAGCCTCTGGCAGAGGGGTGCGGGCGGGTGCAGGAGGGGCGGTTCTGAGCAGCGAGGCCAACTGCGTCAAGCTGGGGCAGAGCCGCCTGACCCTGCAGAGATTGAATCGGAGGTAAACGTAAAGCAGGCGCGGCTATCAGCTGGCTTGGCATCCTCTGGCTACTGGGGGCTGGTAGGATTGGACGCAACTGCTGTGGGGGCTGCGAATTAGCTCACCTCTCCCTTCGGGTTCTCTTGTGCAATATCGGGCGCTGTTGGTCGAGTGGCGGGCCGAATTCAAGCCTTGGGGGCCGGCGGCTGTACTGCTTTGCTAGGGATGCTAGTGCATTTGTAGTTCAGAATTCCGAACACCGTTCGGCAGTTGCTCAGCCCCTGGCGCTATTTCCTGGACCTCCCTGCAAAGGGCTGAGCTAGATTGTATATGCCGAGGTGATGTGGGTATCGGGTTTCGTGAGACATGAGCTGCGGGAGAGGATCGAACATCTTGAGCCGTCGGTGATAGCCTCTTTTCTGGTCCTGCTGCTCGCTAGGCGTCCTGTGCGATCTTCACTAGGTCTATTATGTCCGGTCCGCCAACAATAATAGGAGCACTAGTGTCGTGTTGCTGGCTAACCGGACCACGTTCTTCTGACATTGCGTTATGCTTCTCGGCTGTGGGTTTGGGGGCCAGGGCCTGGCCGACGCTATAGGGCATATCCTCGTGCAGCCGATCCTCACTCGGTTCCTCAGGAAGTGACTGATTAAATTGGTCATTTGTTAAAGTGTCCAGATTAGATCCGGTGTCCTATGGCCTGTCGGATGGGTCGGTCTGTGGTGCTGTCGACGCCTCCGAGCTGTAGGAAGGCGGGCTGTCGGGGTTGTGGCGATCTGCTCGAGGAGACGGAGACAACTCTTCCCGGCCTTGTCCCTTACCAGCTTAACGCATTAGTACGGCAAACGGTTTAGATCCAAGTACTTCGAGACGTACTGACTAACGAATCTGCTGTATCTGCCGACACTCCCCTTGCCCGCCTCCACAGGTACTTCTGCACCAGTTCGATGTGAGGAACATCGGACGCAGCAGCTGATTCCGCATCGAAGACACGAGGTCCCTGGCGCCCAGCCAGCCAACCCTTCATTTGCGTCGGCCATCAAAGGACAGGGAACATCGCGCCTAGCAACGAGAGCTCCGCCGTCCTCGTATCCCTCTGCCCACCTGAACTCCTTAGTCTGCCGGTCACTAATCATAACATGCAGGCACTTTTCCGGTCAACCCAAGGCTTTCGATCGTGCTGCACACGCCAACATTGCCAATTTTTTTAGTAGGCAAGAGGAGTACAGCCCAGGTCTTCTTAGCTTTGCCCCAGAGCCCAAGATATACATCACCAGGGACTGGGTTAACTACCGGCTCCCTTCCTTGACTGTGTCGGTTGCCACCGGACGATGCGCCGCGGCGCGACTGCCTTCGACTCCTGCCGGGCTGTGTCTATGACGGGTCATCGTCTGTTGAGATGGCCACCGGGCCTTGCCATCTTGAAAGCAGCACGAGCGACAGTGTTGTTCTTCTCAGCCAGGACTCTGTCGCAACCTAGTACCCTTGGTGCCGAAGTGCTCGATAACCACCGCCGTCTCTCGAGACAGCTTTTCGTGTTGTAGGCTACTGATATGCGCTCCGGCGCTCACGACGGGCTTTGTCTCCGAAGTCTAGATCGTGCACACTCGAAGTCGCACTGGATGACGTTCTACTGCCGCCAATATACTGGAAACAGCATCCTCCCACACTTATACGTATATATTAGTAGCGGAGATGATCTAAGTAAGTATATCAGGTATCCTAAAGTATAGCACCTTACCCTTCTGTATGAGGATAAATAGGGAGTCCATAAGCTCCTCTATTAAGGTTATCTAATCCTACTAATAGACATAGAGGAGGTCGATATGCGCACCCCAGCAGTGCTAGAGAGAACGCGGTAGCGGCCCAGCTTGGTTTTCGGTTCTGGCGCTGGCTTGAACATATTTGTTGTGGCTATGTGGGTTGGAACCTAGGGAGCGGACAAATGCTTCAAAAGAGCAGGTTCAGCGAATAGAGTTGGCAGGCTCATTTACGCATCCCAGCGAGTAGCCGCGCCGACACCTATAAATGCCGGTGTAACCCCACCATATTCGGCAACAACGCGCGGATGGTGGAGATGGGAATCCTGCCCAGGTAGTTTGCTTCTCAGGCAAGGACTCTCTATTCGCACCACAAGCTGTGCATCTCATGTGGACGAATGGGCTCGCCCGGCCTCTGGGATCTGCTGCAGCGCACCCTTAACTTCGCGAATATGCGGCGGAAACCTCCACCTCGGGTCTGCTCAATGCAACACCCCGGCCTCGTCGGCACAGCTTTCTCATTCCCCAAGATATTGAAGCTAGGACAGAAATGGAAGAAAAGAAAGGGCCGCCCTGCCACGGCTGGTCCACCGCCGCTCCGCCGTCCCTCGCAGAACCATCCCATCACAAGGCTCTCGGCCCCACCCCTGCTCAGCCCGGTACCGGATACCACCGGAAGCTCACCGTCAGCTTGCCCGACAACGGTGACGGTGAACCGCCAACCTTTGTAACTAGTATTTAGGAAACTTCTTCCCGCGTAGAGGACGAATGCTCCCACCACTGTACGTCATCATCCGAAGCTTCCATCCATGTATAGAAGCCTCTCAACGATGGATCGGAGGGTATGTCGTTTATCGCAATTTCCAGACTCTCAGGCAAGCTCCGTAAGTCATCGTCGCTGAGCTTCGACGGTTTCCTCTTTAGGAAGAAATAATAGCAGTATAACGGCTTGATGAGTTCCGCGACATGTAGCTTGGTGTGGCGATAGGGATGGAGTAGCTGGAAGCATTCACTTAGAGCGAAGAGGAGGGTGAGGTGGTCGGTGGCGAGAGATAGGATATCAGGAGTACTCGCGCTAGTGGATGACCCCCCTTTTCCTTTAGGTTTCTTCTTACCCATGTTCATGTGGGAATAGAGGGTTTTGAAGTGCGTCTCCAATACTTCGATCTCGAGGCTACGGCAAAGAAGGGAAAGGACGACTGCCAAATATTCGTTCTGTTCTAGACCCAGGATTCCGTGGGAGTCCTTCCATACCAGGGCAGAGTCAGGGTTGCTGTAAGAGTGCTTGTCGACATGGCTGAATGTCACTGGGGACTGAAGGCGAAATAATCTTGCTAGGGTTGCCTGTAAACATTAATTAACCACAACTTCGAAGACCAAAACAGAAGGAAGCAATGAAGCTTCGCTTAAGGTCATTAGGTATTTTTCTCACTAAGAGGCACTGTATTAATATATAGGGTATCTATCTGCTCCTGTTTTATACTAGGGCTCGCCCTGCTAAGGCTAGTAGAAAACAAGATACCAGAGGAAACAGTAAAGCTGTGTATAGAGAATGTTGCTACACACCTGCTTCTGTCTAACGGCGATAATGGTATCGAGCTGCAGGCGCTGGACGCTGTTTTGAAAGAAATTAGCAAGCTCCTCCAGCAAGAGTCTGCAAATGCAGGCGCTCTAAGGCACTGTGCTACGAGAAAATCTTGTTAATGATCGCCCGCTATCCCATAACGTCGCTCACCCCTCAACAGGCACCCCAAAAATGCCTTACCGCCACACACCTACCCTCTTCAACCTACAATATCTCTGCCAATTTTAAACTAAATTTTACAAAGTTTTCAGCATAATATCTCTGACCACTTATAACCAATTATACCGAAGTTAAGGTCAATCAGGCTTTAGAATCCGTTCTAAATGGGCAATCTATCAAGACAACTGCTAAGGAATAGGGCATCCCAGGGTCTACCCTTCAACGCCGCATTCAAGGAGCCCAGCCAAGAACTTCTATTGCTACTAGTTTCCAGAAGCTATCTCTGAGCCAGGAAAGCCATCTCGTACAATAGGTACAGATCCAGGCTGCCCTAGGACTCCCACCAACTCATCAACAAGTCAGGGAGTTTGCTGAACTGATCTTACGCTTACAAGGAGGTCCCCAAACCCTTATAAAGAGCTGTTTCTGAGCCTTCTTGCGTCAGAACCCTTAAATTAAGGTCCAAAGGGCTACGCCTATCGATTACCAGCGTATTAATAGAGCATCGACTGACATAATCAGGACCTGGTTTCGATATCTCTCTACCCCAGAGATCAAGGCCATCCATCCAGCTAAACAGTACAATATAGATGAGACTAGTATTCTAGAAGGCTAAGGGTCTAATGGACTAGTCCTAGGATCTGCTGGAGCCCGGAATCTACAAAAAAACATCCTGGATCTAGGACTTGGATCACCTTGATCGAGTGTGTCAGTGCAACCGGCTCAGCTGTGCCACCTCTAGTCATGTATAAGGGCCAGTCAGTCTAGCAGCAGTAATTTCCTCTAGATCTATAGCCATATACTAGTTAGAGATTCCACTCAACCGATAATAGATAGACTGACAACAATACAGCTATCTGCTGGCTTAAGGATATCTTTATTCTTTTAACTTAACTTACAGACCCTACTATAGCCCGGTTACTTATCCTAGACGGCCATAGATCCCACGAATCAACTGAATTCATGCATCTCTGCTGCCAGCATAAGATCTGTCTACTTTACCTACCTACCTATACATCCCATGTCATACAGCCCCTAGATCAGTCAGTTTTTGGACCTTTAAAGACTGCCTATAAGAAGGAACTAGGATATCTGGAATAATAGAACGACTCTACAGTAGTAGGCAAAGGAATTTCCTTAACTGCTACTACAAAGCACGCTAGTCACCCCTTACGGCTAAGAATATGCGGATACCTGGAATCACCCAGACCAACCACGAGGTCTTCCTTCAGCCACTGGTGCCTAATATGTACGAGGAGGCCAGGCGGGCGGGGTCACTACATTACTTACTTCGATGAATCAAGCTGAAGAAACCCTCACCATGGTCTGTAAGAAAGAAAATACAACCGACGCGACTCGATGCGTTCAAGCGCATTCGACTCTGAAGAACTTGCTGTCCAGGATGCCCGATTGACAACTACTGCCCTCTTTATGTGTATAAGCGCAGTGTAACCCCCCCAAACGCCCCGGCCTGGCGGCGACGACTGCGACAGTCCCTTTAAGTTAGAGCGAGCAACATTTCCCGACCTCACCCTCGATGGCTGCTACTGCTGCTGATGTTGGCTTTTGAGCCTTGATCCCTAGCCATGATTGCCACGGCGGGATGTGTGATAGGTTTCGACTTTTGAAGCCTGCTCTAATAATACCCGTAGGCGTCTCCAGGATTCTGGATTCTTGAGTGGATTGAGTGGACATATGGCAGTGAGGTCCCCTCCAATCGGGAGCGTCATCACATCACCTTGCCTGCCTTGTACCTGCCCTAGCCAACCAGCGACAGAACCTAGACACAGTTTGATAAAGGTGGCCGAGGCGGTGCATCGCCAGGTGCTTCAGCTAAGGGAGAGAGGGTGATTAGCCGCATCCCGATACGCTTACGTTAGGCTCATGCTCGGGGGCAACCAGGGCAAGTGTGGGGGCAGGAGACGCACTTACATCATCGAATCCGGAAGCCTTTACCAGCTCCCTGGCTGAGCGGGCCAAGTTATCGTGCAACATTCCTTCCAACAGATCAGTCAAGAACAAAGCCACAGAACACGCGACAACAACTGACAAGCTACCCTTCGCAAGGGGGTATAGGCCCAGTAAGCTCGCAAAAGCAATCACCAAGCCCGCTGTCCAAGTACAGGACATAGTTCCAGGCCAGGCTATCAAGAACGGATCATCCGTACACCACTTCAACTTCATAATGATACTGCGACTAGCACTGACGGCCGTCTGCACGTTCGACTGAAACTCCGTCCTCTCCGTAGGAAGCGATAAGAACGGGCGGTTAATGGTAGGAATGAATAATTATACAGCATGCTAAAGAAAAGCAACATAAGGACTCATGCTAGGAGAGGTCGACAAAGCATTATGATTCTCGTCTTGGGAGTTTGAGGGCATGCTGTTCCACCAGAAATAGATGCGATACGCCAGCTCTTGTATTTTGTCGTGACCGAGGGCCCGGGTGTGAATAGAGCTATGGAACGAGTTGACGATCTCACCCATCAGGCGCGAGTACGTCGCCATTTGACTCAACACGAATTCATTGGCGTCCTTTACTGTAGCTGTGTGATGCTGGGCAGGGCTATTTGCGAGAAGCTACTGCTCGCTAGGTCCCTCAAATGTCCCTGTGTCGGCGTGGACTCATTGGTGCCTTCAGCCAGCGCTCGGTTCTCAGGCAGGTGGTCAAGAACCTCTTGGTTCAGCGTAGACTGCGCAGCCCCTGGCTCTCTGTTCTTGGCAGCCTGTGTAGCTCGACCAACTCGGGGATGCAGACGTCAATATGCGCGTCCTCAATGGAAGGCGGGTGCCCCACGCTCGGCTAAGATGCCGGTCAAGAACATAGACGCAGCAAAGATGCGCTTGCGGATGTCCGCCATATCGGAAGAGAGCTGGGTATAGCGGCAGGGACATATATGGAAACCTGAGTTGTGCATGGTGCGAGTTAAAGCCCCGTGGAGAGTTGAAGTGGCTCGTAATGACGTTGTCGTTGTTAGGTATGGCTCTGCTGCTAGCAGAGCTTGCAATGAGGTGATTTCGTGACTAGCGAAGATGCAACCTATTATGGAGGTTAAGGCTGAAGACGACTGGATGCGGTGGGAAGGGTCAATCGTGTGTCCGGACGCCAAGGCGGCGATATTGAATATGCACTGGAAGGTAATCGCCTGCGCGAGCCTCTTGGGATGCAAGGGAGGAGAAGCTGGCTCTTCAAGGGGAGCTTATCTATCGTAGAAGCGGTCGACATTATCGATGAAAGTGGGGCCGTGGAGGAACGGGAAGAAAGGGTACCAGTGCAGGAAGTCGGACATTAAGAGTGACGTCGCTGTACTGGCTGGCGGAACCACACCTAGCCCTGGAGCCTCCACATAATATGAGCGAGCACCAGCTGATGTTTTCAGACGGCCTTTCTGCGCACCACTAGCAACAATTTGCTCACTCCCTTCTTCCGGCGCAACTAGGTAGGTATGCGCCGAGCCGGTGTCAGCCACGACGGTACTCGCCTCCGTACCATTAGGCCGTTCGGCTTCGGGAGCGGTGACGGGTGAAACCCTGACAAAGGCCCGGAAGACGGTGTTCGCAAAGAAGACGCCACTGCCGCTGCCGATGAACTCGCTGTCGTCGGGGGCCAGTGCGACGAAGGAGCCGATCTCTATAGGCCTGATCCGGCAAGTGGAGCTACTCCGTGTTCAGGTGGTCTGGACATGGTGATGGCCAGGTATCGGGCGATCGACCGTTACAGTGGGAGCCGCGAGCAGGGCCCATGTTCGAAGCCAAGGACCTCGAATTAGCCAGCGGGATACAGGTCGAGTGGTGGTCATCAGAGGTACGTAGTGGGGTCGACGTGGGCGACATCGGCTCAGGGATTCGCTTCGGCTTTCAGCTGACGGACGGGTGTGGAGAGGTTTGGGGGCTTAGCTTCTTTAGGAAAGTGGGACGCAGAGTACATCATATTACGCAAGTCAGAAAGGCGCGTATAGACATCCGTCTGTCCCGACTGACATTGGGATCTCAAACCTATAAATCACGAGGCCAGAAGTATTCCTGGTGCGTTGGTGCAAAGTCAAGCACTTCTCTCTCCACGCCTCTCAAACGATTATACACCAGACCTTCTCACATTTACCAATCCATCATCACCAGACGTATAAGCTTCACAATGTTCGACTCCTTCGAGCCCTTCTCCATCGTAACGCAATCCTCCCCAGAGGTAACAATCAATGGCCTCAAGAGCCCCAATGCCTCACTCCCACCCCTTCTCCTCCTCCATGGCTTCCCCCAAACCTACCACATCTGGCACAGCGTTGCCCCCCGTCTCCTCGACCACTACACCCTTATCCTCCCCAACCTCCGTGGCTACGGCGCTTCCACCAAGCCCGATGAAGTCTCTCAGTACGCCAAGAGCGCCATGGCGCGCGACTGTACCGCTGTCATGAACGCCCTCGGCTTCGACACATTCTTCGTCTGTGCACATGACAGGGGGGCCCGCGTGGCACACAAGCTGGCCGTCGACTTTCCAGAACGCGTGATGGGGATGGTGCTGTTGGATATCTGTCCGACATTGGCGATGTACGGGAAGACGGACTTTGAGTTCGCGAAAGCCTATTTCCATTGGTTCTTTTTGATTCAGGCAGCGCCACTGCCAGAGACTTTGATAAGAGCGGAGCCTAGGCGGTTCGCGGAGATGTTTATGGGAGGGCGGCAGGAGAAGGGGCTGAGTATATTCGAGGAGGAGTGCTGGGAGGAGTATGTTAAGTGGTTAGGGGATGAGGGGAGTGTGAGGGGGATGTGCCATGATTATAGGGCGTCGGCGACTGCGGACTTGGAAGAGGCGAGGGGAGATTTGGATGCGGGAAGGATGGTGGAGTGTCCTTTGGTTGTGTTGTGGGGAAAGCATGGGGTTATTGAGAAGTGTTTTGATGCGGTGGGCGAATGGAGGGCTGTGGTGAAGAAGGATGTTGTTGTTGAGGGGTATGCGGTTGAGTCTGGCCATTATATACCTGAGGAGGCGCCAGATGAGGTGGTTTCTGCTGTAATTAAGTTCCTGAAGTAGCAAAATCGCAGCCTTTATCACGCTCCGCCACAAGTCTTAAGCGGGGCCAAACTAAGAAAGGCAGCGAACACGGGAACACATGGCATTGCGCGACGTCAGGAACGGGAGGGCTAGAGAGCACCTTCTCAAACCGAGACGCGGATCCATTGGATCTCTGATAGTCTTCTATAAGTAGAGAGCCTGCCCTATAAGCAGGCCAAGCAGGCGGGACTAAGGCAAGGTTCGAGGGCTGCAGGCCCGTATCTGACTCTAGGCCCTATGGGAGATTGTACTCCCAACCGAATGGAGGAAGCCCCGTAGGAGATCTAGCAACATACTGGGTGAGTGTCACCATTGCTGAACCATGCTCCTCGCAGCTTTGACCTTCCCACTCGTTATCAAGGAACTGTTTTATAGTCTCCTTGCATCCGCTTTGCTTAAGACAGCGGAGATGGAGGACAGTTAACCATGGTGAAAATCGCATCGCCTTGTAGTAGGGGCGGGTAGAACAACAGGGCCAAGGATGCTTCTCTTTGAGACGGATAAGAGACTGATTCACATTGGTCGAAGCTGCACCAGAGCCCACTGGCTGCCCTGCTTCATATTCCGTGTTGGCTTCTATGTGAGTGCACAAATGCAGCATTTAGCAGTGGGAGAATTCACGTTGCTACTTCGCGCCCTTCTAGCGACACGCGGACCCGGAAGTATTCCCTCGCAAAATGTCATGCGGGGGGAGGTGGGTCTATTTTCCGAAGTTTGTCAAGGATAAAAGGTAGCGAATCTCCGTTTAAATCGGGGGGCCATGTGTATTATCGCCCCCTTGGTCCTCCAACTAAACTCTATCTAGGTCCCATAATCCTCATTCCGCTCGAGGCACTATAAATACATATACACCACACGCCCTTTAAGAAATGCCCGCTTATCACGAAGACCCGTCCATCTTCCCCATGGAGGGCGGCTGCTCCTGCGGGCTCCTCCGCTACAGAATCACCCAGGCCCCCATCGTGATCCATTGCTGCCACTGCACATCATGCCAGCGCGAAACTGGCACCGCCTTCGCCATTAACGCCATCCTCGAGTCGGCCTTCCTCGAACAGCTGGCCCCCGGCCCTCCCACCGTTCCCGCCGGCCCTCACGGAGAGCCGCCGGAGGCTCCCGCCGGACCACATCTGCAATACACGGCCGGCCACCCCGCAGCGCCCCCGGATGTCGATGACGCCCCCGCTCACTACGCGCACATCCGCCGCCCCGAGGATGCGCCGGAGCCCGCGCGCGTCACTATTCCGTCGCAGTCTGGGAAGGGCCAGTCAATCGCGCGCTGCCCCGCCTGCGGGACGTGCGTCTGGACGCACTACGCGGGCGGTGGTGGCTTCCTGGCGTTCGTTAAGGCCGGCACCCTGGACCAGGCCTGGAGGCTGGATCCCGACGTACACATCTACACGAGGAGCAAGCGGGGGTTCGTCGCTATTGACGACGGGGCGAAGAAGTACGAGGCATTTTATCCTGACTATAGGGATGTATATCGCCCCGAGGCGATTGAGAGATTTGAGACGCTGCTGCCCGAGATCAAGGCTTATCGTGAAGCTGCGGCCAAGAGACAATCCGTAGGAGGGTAGTGGCAATGTTAAAGACATCCGTTCGTCTATTTGCGTGTGTGTGGGGTGTGGGGCAGGCCTTTCATTGACACGGGCTTCAATACGTCAGTTGCCACCGCGAACCGTCGTGCTTTTTGTTTGATTCCGCAATTCCGTCGTGATCCCTAACTGGCATATGCGTTCCATCTACGGCCACAGCAGTCATCGACAACATCGCTCATGGTTTCGTAGGGGAAGAGTCGTGTGAACGATTGAGACCGTAGGACTGCGTTACGGGTCGTCAGGTCCAGGGTCGCGCCTATCACCAGTCGAAACCGTAAAATATTATGCGACGTGTCTTGAGGTAACCATCGGTGATATAAGGGTCGGTAGACACTTCGCGTGAGTGAGGTAGTTTCTCGAGAATAGAGTGTGGGCAGGGTGCTGCTGCGAAAGCCTCGATTTCGCCACAGGGCGTTGTTTTCGTCGCGTTGCTAATTCTAAAAATGCTCCACGGACAGGCTCGAGGCCTAGGGTTTGCGGGACGACGGCATTATGTAGACGAGGCGAAAGCTGGACACTTGTACGAGGCCTATTTCTGGGGGTTGCTCTGCCGGAAGTTCCTCTGTGTCCTGAATGAGATGATATAGATTTGCGAGGTGTGAGTAGATAGGATCCTACGCAAGCGAATGCATGGCCAGATGAGAGCTCGAGAAGATGAGGACAAAGGATCGCGGACATGGAGCTGTTCCGTTGTTCACTAGGATAACTCCGAAGCTACGGCCATCAGGGCAAGAAACAGGACAGACGGCGGCGTTGATCCGCACTGCGCGAAGAGGTCACCTCGTCGCTTATATCATCAGTCCTACACAAGCACGTCCTAGGTTGTGACTCCTATGTGAAGAGAGATAACTATCTGATTTCCCTTTTATCGCACTCTGTGGGGTAGTGTTAGCCCCTGCTGGTGCTCGTTCAGGATGCATGCCGTAGGGGACGCTGTGGGGGGCGGAGTTGGGCAGTTATGATGCAACGAACCCCGCTAAACTTCCGCTCCAGGCGGCACGACCACCCCGGGCTTGAGACTCAAACAGACACCTGCTTGATATTTGAACCCTTCATTTTCAGAAAGCTTTCTCTTTCAATCCGCCACCTTGGCTATGCTCACCATGCGCCGAACACGCAAACGCCTCTCCGAGGCCCTCGCCCGCCGCCTTGGGTTCGTCCCCCCAGCCCAAGAGACCCCGCCAACCTCTCTGTCAGTCTCTGCGCCAATTCCCCCTTCGCAACCCACCCGCGAGCCGGGCAGCCACCTGTCTTGTGGCCAGGGTTCCGAGCTCTATCCCGATCGCGCCTCCTTCGAGGCATCGGCGGATCCGCAGGATAGCTCCCCGTTTTTCGCCTCCCTGCCGGCGGAGGTCCGCCAGTTGGTCTATAGCTTCATCTGGCGCACCGGAGGCCACCTCTACGGGATCCACATCCTGCACGAGACCCGCGAGAGTATGATCTTGACCGGGCCGTGTAGCCTGCATCCCGGGTATTTCAGGGCCGTCGCAGAGGCTAATGCGGCGTTGGACGGGTTGTTTGATAGCAAGGGCATGGATGAGAGGGAGAGACTGGGGGGTGTGCTCGCAGGAATTCGCTTGAAGGCTGAACGCTTGCAGGAATTGGTGTATGAGATGGAGCGGACGCATCTGAATTGTCATGATGATGCGGTCTATGGGGAAAGGAACGCGGCGCGGTTTAGGTCGGGGGAGGGCGTCGATCCCCTTGCGCTGTGGTCGCCTTTCCTCCCTGTCCTCCTCACCTGTAAGAGGATGTGAGTCCATGTCCTTAGGATCCCCTGAGCTCTTACCCTCTACCCAGCATCCAGCTCCGCGTGGTTCTGACCATTAGCTATGCCCAGTTACCTCGAATCCGTCAACACCATCTTCCGGGACCTGCCCCCAATACTCGACCCCGAATTCCCGGACGCGGCCCGCTCTCTCCTCTGCCTAAACCCCCACCCGTCCATCTACAATCTCAAGACCATAACCCTAAGCAGCGACTACTACATGCCTACCCCCCTCCCCCCGGGCGGCCAGACAGTGGACTACAACCGCCTAACCAAGCAGCCAGCCGCCGACGAGGCCACCCTCGCCTGGATCCGCGTCTTCGACGCTCTCCAGCGCATCCCATCCCTCCGCGAGATCCGCCTCTCCCTCCGCCTCAATCCCGTCCAGGAGGGTGATGCTGACCTGCGGCCTCTGGCCTGGTGCGCGGGCCACTTGGCGGCCAAGTTTGTGGTTGATTTGATGCCGGCCGAGGACCGGAGGGTGGACTGTCGGGCGTGCCGAAAGCCGCCAGTGAGTTTTATCTTGCCGGCGGGAAATGCGGCGGAGGGTGACGGAGAGGGAGATCGCGGACCAGCCGGTCCCCGGAACTCGCCGTTGGTGGGTATGGGCAAGTTGGAGTGCCCTTCATTCGGAAAGGTGGTTTGGCACGAGGCCCCGCGGTATGTCGTCGAGAGGGATAGATTCCCACCAGGGACGCCCGTGGCGAGGGCGCTGTCGCGGGATCTCTGCTTCCGGTGCAACCAGGGAGGGTACAGGGGCAGGGACGAGTACGGGGAGCCGCACCCCGGCGTTGTTCTTCCGCTGGAGTAGAAGCTGGCCCGGTCCTGGCGGGGTGGCTTCCAGAGGGATAGTTGCGAGCTCGGCGTGGTTTAACACGCGAGGCCACAATGATCACGCTCCTCGATCGGACGGATGATGTGGGAGAGATGTATATTACAGGGCGATGATAAAAAGCCCCCATCTATTTTCAGTAACCCCCATTCGATCCCAAACTCCACAACTCCCGAAGAACATAAATACGCGTAGATACTAGCACACCTACTTCTTCGGCTCCCGGCTCCTAAGCGTCCTTAGCCCAGTCTTGTGCTCCGTATGTTGCCGACTCAGCTTCTTCTGCCGAATAAACAGTCCGCTCACAAGCCCGGCGGCACCGAACGCCACATACACGATGTACATGACCTGCAGCGCCTTCGCGTACGCCCGCCTCGCTACGACGCCCTCCTTGCCCTCCAGCGACCCCACCATTGCCACGCTCGCCGCCGCGTTCTCGCCCGACAATTTGTCTGCAAGTTCCTTCCCGACTTCCCGCACTAGCTTGGGGTACTGATTCTGCATCTCATTGTCGAAGATGGCGCCTCCCACAACGATGGAAATAGAGCCGGCGATCTGGCGCATGAATGAGAAGGTGGACGTCGCGGAGGCGATGTCCCGCCCTTCGACGCCGGCCTGGAGGGCGATGAGTGGGGACTGAAAATTGGGGCCCACGCCAATACCGGCAACGACCTGATAGAGGATCATCTTTGCGAGGCCCGAGTCGGCGTCGAGGTCGATGAAGAGGCCGAAGCCGAGGGTCATGATAGCTAGGCCGACGTTGATCCCGATCTTGTAGTTGCCCGTGGCGCGGATGACGAAGCCAATGAGGGCGGAGACGAGGGAGAGCGGGAGGACGTAGGCGAGGAGGTACACTCCCGAGTTCAGGGAACTGAGGCCCTGCACACCCTGGAAGTAGAGCGGCAGGTAGTAGCTCCCCGACAAGAAGACGAAGGAGTGAAAGAAGGCGGCGCAGAGGCACGCGATATTGGAGCGCGAGCGGAAGAGGTGGAGGGGGATAATGGGGTAGCGTGCAACCTTCCACTCTACGAGGCCGAAGACGCCGACGGCGACGACCCCGAAAAGGATGAGGCAGAGGACGGTAGGTGAGGTCCAGGGGTAGGAGACACCGCCAAACTCGAGGCCGAGGAGGAACATTACCGTGCCGCCGACGATGGTGGCGCTGCCGAGCCAGTCGACGGCGAGGAGGCCCTTGCGGACGGGGGTGCGCGGGTTGTGGAGTTTCAGAGTAAAGAAGATGAGGACCATGGCGACGCCGCAGATGGGGAGGTTGATGTAGAAGCACCAGCGCCAGGTGACCTCTGCGGTGAAGACGCCGCCGAGGACAGGGCCTATCGCGGACGCGATGGCCCATACTACTCCGACCAGGCCGAAGTAGAAGCTCCTGTTGCGCATGGAGAAGAGGTCGCTGATGCAGATGTTCACTAGCGTGATGATCCCGCCTCCACCGGCACCCTGGACCGCGCGCGCAGCGATGAGCATGGTCATCGAAACGCTGACTCCACATAGTAAGGAGCCGAGCCAGAAGACGCCTGTCGCGACGAGGAGGATGGGCTTGCGGCCCCAGATGTCGGAGATCTTGCCCCAGATGGGGACGACGGCTCCGTTGGCGAGGATGAAGGCGCTGCCGACCCAGGTGTAGCCGAGGTTGGAGTTGAACTCGGAGGCGATGGTAGGGACGGCTGTAGTGATGATTGTGATGTCAAGGGCGGCGAGGAAGAGAGCTGAGCAGAGGGAGAGCATTATAATGGCGGTTTGGAGGCGTGTGCGGATGGCTTCTGGGTCGGTCTTCTCGGTGGTGGGGGGCTGTGAGGGCGTCGGCTCGGTCTGGGGTGCCGCTTCGAGGTCTTGATTGACGGGAGATGAGAGAGAGGGCTGGCGGGAGTGGTGTGGTGATGAGGCCGTGGACGGCCGTGAGGCGGATGGCCCGAAGGCCTCCTTGTCGTTTACCGAGTCATTGCTCCGCTCCGGCCCAGGCAGTCGCCCGGATAGAGCCTGGGACTCAGAGCCGTGGACCTTCTCGTCCAGGATTTCGCGTGTCGGGTCCGTCATGCCTAAACCGCCCAGGTCATCCCGCGTCATTCTCACGTCTCCAATAGGCCGAGTGCTGTGCTATTCCATCAAGCCAAGTATGAAAGCTAAGCTCCAAAAACCGTTCTATTAAGTTTTTAAGATCCAAGGTGGTGGTTGACGGGGCTTCGAAAGCATAGAGGAAAGCGAATCGGAGCCGACTGAGAAGTGAATAGTGATGAGATTAGCTGAGTCGTGGTGGCGACGGGCGCTCCTTATTACTCAGACCATCGCGGTGGTCCTTCTTTGAGTCTAGCCCAGGAAAGGATGCTTGCAGTTGAATGTTACTGTGGAGAATAAGACGGAGTGAATTTGTTCTCTTTGTCCGGATTGAAAAAGGACAGGGAAAAAAAAAGAAAAAGAAAAAGGGAAATAACAAAAAAAGATGAAGTAATACCGATTCGGGGGAGATATCCGCACCCGATGGAACGGCACGAGCCCCTTGGCTAGCCACTCATAATCAGAAACCCAAGCATGTCTTCCCTGGTTGTCGGCATGCGGGATCTCCACGCTCGCGCGCCCTCGCTTCTTCGCTTTCGAAATGCGGGGCTAAACTCCGAAGGGGAGTGGAGAATACGAAGGGGAGCGAGAGTCACATGGCGGAACTGCCGGATACCCAGAGTCAGGAGCTTTGAGGGAGATGGCAGCTGTCCGGGGAAGGAGGCGGGTGTGGAGGGCGTGGGGCCGGTGCCGGTTTGCCGGCCCCGTTTTGGGGGCAGAGTCGCGGCATTTGCATATTGCACTGGCCAGCTCCTTCCTCGACCGGCCCCGAGACATGCTCGCCTCATTCCGTCGCTTCATCAAGCCTGGCCTAGACGCTGCGAGATCGCATCTCGACGGCGGGGTTGCCGCATTTTCTTCGGAGGTTGAGGAGCTTAGTCGCGTCAGCAGATTGCGCTCGGCAGGGGAGCATCCCGCAGAGTTGGACTCGCGCACCGCCAGGCTTCTCTCGAACATCGGCATCCGTATTCGTGGAGGTCCTGGAGGGGCCGCTAAGCGAGCAATACGGTGGCCGCGGGTTTGTGGGGCTTGGTGACTCGGTTCGCGTCCTCTCGGCGCTCGGCTGCCAAGGCGGTTGCCGTGATCCGCACTCGACCGATTATCGCCGATCCGGAGTGGCTCACAACGCTACAGCCGTCCCATCTGTATGACTCATCCGGGCAAATGTTTCAAGGCCCGTGGCATAATCGCGAGGGAACGCAACACCAAGGGTACGTTCAATTAACCTCAGCAACCTGGTGTCGTTGTGGAAGCTCCGTGCCGGACATAGCGGAGACGGCCCACTGCGGGAGCCAGGCCCTCCCCACCGCCAACGGTTCCACATGAGGAAAACTTATCCTTCTCCTAGGGTTCAAGTGGCCAGGGACTGTCTCGTGCAAGGTCGCAGGTTCCCGCCGATTTCTGCACATGAGAAGCGTGTCACCTGGGCGGGCAAGGCTAGCATCCTTGGCTATGCGAGGTCACGACATGTCAGAGGCGGCGAACTCTACGAGCGACGGGGCCCGTGCCAGCGCTTCAATACGAGGTCGATTCGGCTCATTTGCAACAGGGATGTGTCGTTCGTTCTATTGGGCTGTTACAATGCGAACATGTCTGGCCAGCCTTTGAAAACCGCCGCCTCGGCTGGCGTGCTCGAATCGTACTAGACCTGGATGGTAGCGCCAGGAATATACATGCGCAAGCTGCAGGTGGCGATACAGACCAGCGCAGGCTCCCGAACCTCTGCTAAGGAGTGCACACTGGCAAATGGCTATGCAGGCCGAGGTCTGAGCTTGGTCCCATTCCGCTGATGCGAACTACCCAATGTAAACTCCTGTCTTATGCACCGAACGCCAGAAATAAGCCCATATGCGTCTGGGGCGGGTGGTGAGACACAGTGGGGTTTCGCGGGGCGGTCGTGAGAGAGGTAGGGAGGGCTGAGAGGACGAGGCGCGCGAAGCGGAGGGTGCCTGTGAAGGGGTTGTTAGGGCGGAAGACGCCCATTGTGACGGGTGCTGGGCGTTTCCGAGCATGTACAGACGGCGAGGTTGCGGGTATGTAAGTGAGGGTGTACACTGTGGTCTAGGTGTACTTCTCACACACGGCATCTCGGGATACCGGGACTTGCACAGCCGTGGCAATACTACGGAGGAAGAACACCACACTCTTCCTGTCCTCTAAGGAAAGGAGGCGTTGCCCTTATTGAGGCCTAGCCTCAGCCCTGTGCCTACGAGAATGAATACCCCAACGGAGTGTGGGCCCGGGGTACCCTCCATGACGAACACTCTTTACTACCCTACCATCACCGTTCCGTACCCCCTTGTATGCTCGTGAGATTGGGTATCCCTGCCAAGTGAGACAGAAGATCGGCTTCCCCCAGCCCTGGACGAGAGCGCAGTCGCCGCCATAGAGCCGCGCCGCGCGGTGCCACTTAGCCCTGTAGGGCAGCCTGCAATGAGGATCATTCCGGACAGGAAACCCACGCTCTGCACTTCGTGCAGTGTACGACCGAGGCTCGGGGACACGAAGTGGAGAATGACATGAAAAACGATGTTTAAAAGGATTCCGAATGGTCGTCATGGGGAATGTTAGAGCGGGTACCGGCAAGCTACTACGTAGCGAACGAGATTTCTTTCCGGCGACGGGGCGATCAGTCTCAGTGCCAAAGGACGAAACGCGCGAGCAGCGCTATATAGGGTCTGGAACGGGCTTGTGAGCGCTTCCTGATTCGGGGACGATGGAGTCGCAGACACATATTTGTGGCCCGCGGATGGAGATGAGAAGTGGGCGAGACTTGTCACGGGCTACGGGGCTGCGCGTACGGCCGTATAAGGCTCGAGAATAGGATATACACAAAGGGAACATTAAAGCTCGTCGTCCTGACGTCCATCTACCTCTTCCTCTCCCCATCGTCTCTACAAACCACTTCTATTTCCCCTGTCCACTGCATTACAATAGAAAGTACGAAATATATCCCAATAAGACAAGTCTAAGAAAAGGACGACGGTCAAAAGGGGGCACGCCCGCCCAAAAAAAAATGAGATAGAGAAATGGCAAAGGAGCAGGGGGCGGAAACAAGGGCTTAGTCCTGCTTGCTGCCCTCCTCGGCCCTGCGGTACTGCACCACACTCGGCCCCCGCTGGTGTTTCCTCGGCACGAAGGGCCCGATGACAGGATCCTTGCTCGCCTTGAGGAGCTGCTCGTTGCAGCCCTCCGTTGCGTAGGGTCTCGGCGCCAGCTTGGGCCAGTTGACCTGGGAGGTGTTAACACGGTCATATCCTCGTATACAGGGGAAGTGGGCTCATATAGCCGTGGTCCTTCGCTATAAGCAATGGGAAGAGGCAAACTTACGTAGAGCATCCCATGCGTCGTCAAGAAGCGGAAACACCAAGCTGCCACGAGCAGGAAGAACAGCATGAGCAGCCGCCTAGGCATGACGTACCCTTCGGGCTCCCTAGGCGCGAACATTGCAAAGAGCACCACAAACACGCTGAATGCCAGCACATACGGCACTGCCTGGATCGTCACGGGCCGCCTGTCTGCAAACACCGACCCGGGCCCCATAGGCGCCTTTCCGGGCAGGTACACCCCCAGAAGCAGGTCATACGAGTCCTGCCTCGGGCCGTCGGTGAAGTTGTTCATGAAGTACCTCGTCACGCCCACCCGCCCGTCGTTCAGCATCCCCGCTTTGGTGCGCGTGCCCGTCCTCGTCATGTCAGTCTTCATAGCACCAGTGCCAGAGTACGACGCGGAGACTACGTCCGCGTTGTCGGCCCAGATGTTGCGGAAGAGGATCTCAAAGCCCGGGTCCTCATCGCGGAAGGTAGTGCCGGGGGTCATAAGCCCCAGCTCGGCGAAGACGCGGTCGAGAGTGTGTCGCGCGAAGATGCTCTGCACGACGTTGGTGCGGTCGAGGCAGTCCATGCAGTTGGTGCGCATGACACTGGCCTGCAGGCTGCGGGCCTCGAGTCGCCCGTCGTGACTCGCGGGCATGTCCACGCCGCGGAAGTACGCCTGGTCCTGTAAAGGGCCCGCGAGCCGCTCAATGAGCTTGTAGGCGCGGTCGAAGCGCATGCCCTTCGTCTCGCTGTGGAAGTCGAAGTAGATGTAGTGCACTCTGTCGTAATTGGTCTGGGTCTTGCTGGACTGGACGACGTGGAATTTTTCCTGCGTGACCTCGTTCGCCTCGATCTGCGATTTAGGCGAGGACAGGAGCATCTCGATCGTGCGCTCGTAGGCGTGTTTAACGGCCTGCTCGCGGCCCGTCTGGTTGACGAGGTTGATGAGGTAGTTGTCGCCGTAAAGGCGGACCTGCTCGCTGAAGTGCTGCTGTGCCGCCGGGAGCGCCGTCTCGATGCCGCGGACCTGGATCTTGGGGGTGTACTTGAGCGTGTTGACCTCGGCCCAGTACGCTGGTACGCTCCCCCGGGTCTGCACATATGATATAACCTGTGTCTCCTGCCCGTCCATGGCCTTGGCCGTTTTGCCACCCTGCATGTCACTCCCCGCAAATCCGCTGATCCCCTTGTTGTTGTTGTCATTAAGAATGACAATCTGCTCCGTCTCGTTAAAGTTGGCCGCGTGGCCCTTGTCGTCCAGACCACGGGTGAAATACCGAGTTCCGCCACGATGCCGTGAACGCCGGGAAATAAGGACCAAGGTCAGCGGCGTTCCCTTGAATGTTGTCGGCCGGATCTCGAGCATTCCAAAGATGACGGGCAGAATGAACGGGTCGACCCCCGGGTGCGGGCCTAGCTGGCCCCGCGCGCCGTGTGTGCGGTAGTCGATGAGGTCTGACTGTATGAACCTGTTCCAGAAGAACCGGTCGTCCGCCCGCATCCACAGCGGTTGCGACGTGTCGGCCTGGGACTGGCGCTGGAACGAGTTTGTGATGTCGATCGAGTACGAGAAGTAGAGCGGACCGTTCTTGAGGGAGGCCTGGAGCAGCGACATGAAGGTGTCCTCGTCGGGATCGCGGATCTGCTTGCGGCGGAGGGGGAGTATCTGCGTAGCGAGGACCTTGTATACCATGTGGCCCTTGAGGCGGCCGACGGGCTGCGACTTGGTGATCACGACGACGTATTTGTCTACGCTAGGTTAGCAGTGGTTGGTGGAGGTGCCACACAGCCAGTGAGAAGGGCTACGCACCAAGCCGGAGCTGGATTATGCCCAGGATGCCGTTTATGCTCATGACCTGGTAGGGCCGCATGCCCCTACCGGAGCCTCCATGGTCGAGGTGGATGTCGCCGGTCGGGCGGTCGATGACGAGGGCGGGACCGTCAGGGGACGACGGTGACGTGAAGGTGTACGCACCGTCCGCGAACTGGACGTTTACGTCCCTATACGGGAACAATGGGCCCTTGAGGACTGCCATCGTCGAGGAGCGTGAGGGAATTCGAAGGTGGGGGGAGGCGGTCGCCCAGGGATCGCAGGCTGGCCCGGTTGCGAGACTTAGGCTTTGGCGAGTCTTTCTGGGATCTTCGAAGTACAATGTGACAATGTGGACGTACCACTTCGCAATAGCTGGAGATTCACATGCCAGGTGGACCCTGCGAACCAAGGTCTCTAGCTGAGTAAGCTGCTCTGGAGGCGAAGCAGGCTTGACACAGGGTACCCAAAGGTCTAGCACCCCAGAACCCACCCTATCCGCACTCATTGTTAGTCATCGGATTTGCCGCTTTCCCCCCATGCCTCGTGACGTGCGGCCACCCAACGCCAGCCATTCATAGCAGAGCTGCGAAGGCAGACATTCCACCCTTCCCAGCCCAGTCAACGAAGGGGGCCCCATCAGCACCGTAATCTCCGTCTCCGTCATTCGTCATCCGGCTCCCCAACCCGAACAAAACAGCCAACCCGCCAACACAGCAAGCACGGTTTTCGCCTGACCGCCACCAACCACGACTATCCGACCACGAATATATCGCGATTTCCGGGCTTTCCCACCCCTCATCAGTCAATCTAGCAGCCTAGAGTATCAGACGCCGCTATCATGAGCACCAGGGGACCGCCTAACGCGCGAGGCATGAACACCCGCTTTGCGCAGTTCAAGCTCGTCCTGCTAGGTGTGTTTTCCCAACCTGATCACTGACGTCCTTATACGTCTGCTAACGGAGTATAGGGGAGTCCGCCGTCGGAAAGGTAACGTACATCCGCGCCGTCTCAGCATCATGTGGTTGACCCGACTTCTGACATGAAACCAGAGTTCAATAGTTCTACGATTCGTCAAGGTGTGCACAGAACTGCCTGACAAGGCGGACGACGGCTAACCTCCTCCAGGACCAATTCGACTCGTTCCGCGAATCCACCATCGGTGCCGCCTTCCTAACGCAGACCATCTCCCTCGATGAGAACACCACGGTCAAGTTCGAGATATGGGACACCGCCGGCCAGGAGCGGTACAAGTCGCTAGCGCCTATGTACTACCGCAACGCCAACTGCGCCGTCGTTGTCTACGACATCACACAAGCCGTGCGTCCCTACTCTCCCCGAAAATCCTCAACCCACTCAAACCACGCCCCTAAGATACTGATATCTCTGCTCGCAGGCGTCTTTGGATAAGGCCAAGTCGTGGGTAAAAGAACTCCAGCGCCAAGCCAACGAGAACATCATCATTGCCCTCGCGGGCAACAAGCTCGACCTCGTGACCGAACAGCCCGACAAGCGCGCGGTTCCCACGGCCGACGCCGAGGCGTACGCCCGCGAGGCGGGGCTGCTCTTCTTCGAAACTTCGGCCAAGACGGCGGAGAACGTGAGGGACCTGTTCACGGCGATAGCGAAGAAGTTGCCGCTCGACCAGGCGGGCCCAAGGCACGCGCGACCTGGGCCAGGAGGCAGGGGCGGCGTGAACCTCGCTCCCGAGGGCGCGAATACCAACGTTAGCGGGCCTTGCAGCTGCTAAGGCGGTCGACCACATCGGAGATGATTGCTATAGAAGTGACAGGCGCAAATCTGAGGTTGTCGGTGTGCTCTTCTCGAGTTACGCTCACCTCCTGAAGACAGACAGGCGTTTGGCCCCGCATCGAGATGGATGAACATGGCGTTACCACCCCCCTCTCCCACGGAGTTGGAACTTAATGCACGGAGGGACATCACTGGTCTTTGGGGTCGTGTTTCTCCATTCCGTTTCCTTTGTTCTTCCGCTATCGCTTACTAGGAGTTTCCGCCACATATTTCATCCGAAGGAGCAGGGGGAGCGGCTGCAGAGGTACTTGGGGTAGAGGGGACGAATGAGGTTTGTGGGGGGGGCAGCCGACTTGGGAGTCGGGACGCTTCTGGCTTTTAGTGATTCTGTGATATACATACAGTATGTAATAGAGAAGGCAACCGACTTTGCAATAATGGCACCATACTGGTTTTCCGCAGGGATCGTGTTCAAGGGAGCACAATATGTGACATGCTAGAAGGCGCTTAACCTCTTGGGGCCCAGAAATGTCACAGATTCTCCCATATAAAGACGAACCAAGAATTTCGAGCTCTTCCAATAAAAGAGAGGCTCCCGCCGTGTAACCCGTCTCTTTTAACCTTCTTTACCGTGGTGTCATTCTGCGGCCGACCTCGGGTTCGGCAGATGACGGAATCCGGCCGGGTTGAGCTAATTTACCCGAGGCTTCTCCGTCACTAATTTTCCCAACCGCACCGCCGGAGATATTTACGCCTGGCAGATCCCACATCAATTGAACGCCTCGGAGGCACGACTACCCCATTTCCTATAACCCCAGCTACCTCCGAAAGGCTCCTCATGTTGCGGACGTCGCTTCGAACCGTGAGGACGCTGGGCGGTGCCCCCGCCCTCGGACGGGTGGCCGCCGCCGGCCCTCAAGTAGCTCTCACGCGGGTGCGTCTTTTCCGAGCTGCCGAGCTGAACCCATTCGAGGTATCAATTGATCCATTTTTATTGACTCTCAGCTGCAGAGGTACTTTGCCGACGACAAGAAGCCCTCGATCGACAGCACCAGGCCCGCCGGGCGCCTGGACGCCACGCTATCCTCCGACGCGACTCCCAAGAGCAGCGTCAGCCCCGATGCGACCGAGAAGGAGCCCCCAACGACGCCCACCCCGGAAGGGGAGGGCCCCAAGAAGGGCATCCTCCGGCGCCTCCGCAACCTCGTCTTCACGCTTACCGTGCTCGGCGCCCTAAGCTTCTCAGGTGGCGTGTGGTACTCGCGCGTGAACGACAAGTTCCACGCCATCTTCACTGAGTACGTGCCGTTTGCCGAGCAGGTCGTCGCTTGGCGCGAGGAGCTTGAGTTCCGCAAGCGCTTCCCGGACAGCGCGAATCACGTACCAAGGGCCGACGGTAGCCAGGTGACCGTACCCGCGTCGAGCGGCGCATCGTGGAGGGTCGCTGATGGTGGTGAGAAGAAGGGACGGCGCTCGTCCAGTGTCGTGAGCGCCAAGAAGAGCAAGGAGCATGTTGCTGAGGTGTCAGAGCTGAAGGGTGGTGAGGCCAAGCCGCAGGAGGTGCACTCTCCTGTCAAGGACCCGCCCAAGGTCGTGGAGAAGACGGACGGCCCGGCGAAGGTCACCCCGCCGGAGGCCTTCTCTGCGAAGCCTGTCCCTGAAGAGCGCAAGTCTAACGCTCCCAAGAATGACTCCGTGGAGCCCGAGTTCAAGGCCCCCGAGGTCAACGAGCCCTCGCGCTTCCCGCCGCTAACCCCCATCGACCCCATCAACGTGGCGGACGCCAAGGAGCCCATCGTGCAGGACCTCGTGCGCATGCTCAACGACCTCATCACAGTGATTAACGCGGACAAGGCGCACGACCGCTACGGTACGACGGTTGCCAAGGCCAAGAACGACGTGGCCAAGGTGGGGCGCAAGATCCAGGCCATGCGCGACGACATCGAGAAGCGGGCCGCGGCGGACGTCAAGGCTAAAGTGGACGAGTTCGACGCCGCGGCTGTCGCGCTGGTGGAGCGCGTGGAGGGGGCCATGGCGTCGCAGGAGAAGACGTGGCGGGCCGAGTTCGAGGAGGAGATGGGTCGCGTGAGGGAGGGGTACGACCAGAAGGTCAAGGTGCTGCTTGAGCGCGAGAAGATGCTCGCGGACGAGCGAACAACCACCAAGCTACTTGAGCAGGCGCTTTCGCTGAAGAAGGAGTTCGTGGGCGAGGTCAAGGAGCAGGTCGAGCGGGAGCGCGAGGCCCGCCTGGGCAAGCTGGAGGACCTCTCCGCGGCGGTCAAGGACCTCGAGAAGCTGACGGCCGGGTGGAACGACGTCGTGGACGCGAACCTCAAGACGCAGCACCTGCACGTAGCTGTGCAGGCCGTGCGAGCGTCGCTGGAGGACAGCTCACACTCGCGACCCTTTGTTAAGGAGCTAGTCGCGCTGAAGCAGGTGGCCGACGGCTCGCCCGTCGTGGACGCGGCCATTGCCTCCATCAACCCATCCGCCTACCAGAAGGGCGTAGCCACTCCGTCGCAGTTGATTGACAGGTTCCGGCGCGTGGCCGGCGAGGTGCGCAAGGCGTCGCTTCTTCCCGAAGACGCCGGAGTGGCGAGCCACGCTACGAGCTGGGCGCTTAGCAAGGTGATGTTCAAGAAGGAGGGGCTTGCGGGTGGAGATGACGTGGAGAGTGTGCTGGGGAGGGCACAGATGTACCTTGAGGAGGGAGACCTGGATAATGCGGCGAGGGAGGTGAATAGCCTGGAGGGGTGGGCTAAGACGTTGAGTAAGGACTGGCTTGGGGAAGTGAGGAAGGTGTTGGAGGTGCGGCAGGCTCTTGATGTGAGTTCTCCTTATGATATGCCTAGTTTAAGGGGGGGTTGAGTGCTAACGGTTTTTGCAGGTCATCTCGACAGAGGCGAGGTTACAGAGTCTGAGGATTGAGTGAAGGGATGGGTAAAGGTCCCAGGAATCACCGATTTCATTATCTCCTTTGTGGGCTGTATAGTAGGCGGTATAGACGGCATGAGTTCTACATAAAAATCGTACATTAGAAGTCTTGTTTGCTTGCCGTACACCGTAATTTCTCTATGATAAAACTTTTGTTTTGGGATTGTTTTTGTCGACCGAGATTGCACTCATCCCAGAGCTCTAGCGATTAGCAGTGGCGCCACCCCTGATATCCTCCTGAACCTCCCCCAACTTTTAGCCGCTACCGCAGTGCCCCGCGACCTCATTAACCACAAAACACACCCAAAGCCGCGCTTTTCTACAACCTTCACCCCGCCGCAGCGGCGCCACCGAAAAGTGCTCAACATGTCATCATGACCACATTGTTAGGGCACCTGACGGCCACCGCGCGGGGCCCAGGCCTCCGCACCCTACCCACACGATGGTCCTTTCGCCGCTGCGTCGCAACAATGTCGCGCACCTACGACGACGCGCTCCGACTCCTTGGCACCCTTCCGACTAACGCGGTTGCGAAGGAGCTCTTCGGGAAGGACCCGCCAACGGCCTGCCACTCGCACGCGAAGCAGCCCTCCCCCAACCGGCCGTCCCCGCACGATGCCGCAATCCCCGAAATGTTGGCGTGGCTCGCCCGCGCGGGGATCGAGCCAGAGACGCTGCCGCTGAGGGCGATCCACATCGCGGGCTCGAAGGGGAAGGGCTCAACGGCCGCGTATGCTTCGGCCATACTACGTGCGGGGATGAAGGGGAAGAGGGTGGGGACGTATACGTCTCCGCACCTGGTTAGCGTCAGGGAGAGGATAGCGCTGGATGGGGCGCCGATACCGCGGGAGCTGTTCACCAAATACTTTTTTGAGGTGTGGGATGCTGTCGGGTGCGAGCCCGAGGCTGACCCCGGCGGCGGGGGCCATCCGGGAGAGGACGGCCTCGTGAGGCCTTTTTTCTTCCGGTTTATGACTATCCTTGCACTGCATGCTTTCGTGCGTGAGGGCATCAGGGACGTCGTGCTGGAGTGCGGCATCGGCGGCGAGTACGATCCCACGAACGTGTTGCCCGCCTCGTCCGTCTCGGCGACGGCCCTCACGCACCTGGCGGAGGACCACCTAGCCATGCTGGGTCCCACCAAGGCGGATATCGCGTGGCACAAGTCCGGCATCTTCAGGGAGGGCGTGCCAGCCTTCATGAGGCCACAGGAGGAGCGCGTCATGAAGGTGTGCCGCGCGCGCGCAAAGGAGAAGGGGGCGCTGCTCGTGGAGGTGGACGACCGGGAGGCGGAGAGGTGGGGGCTTGACCCCACGAAGCCGTTCGAGGCTAGGAACCGCGCACTGGCGGCTGCGGCTGCGCTGTATCACATGCGCGGGACGCGGAGTCCTGCCGTCGTGGACGTGGAGTGGATGCGCCGCGCCATGGAGAATGCGAGGCCACGGGGTAGATGGGAGGTGCTCAAAGAGGGCCCGACAACATTCTACCTCGACGGCGCGCACACGGCTGACAGCATAGTCGGGACGGCGACGTGGTTCGCGGCGCAGAGCGATCCTCAGAAGAAGCGCATCCTAGTCTTCAACCAGCAGGAGCGGGATGCGATTGCTATCCTAAAGCCCCTGTTAGAGGCCTTCAAGCCAAACGTGTTCGACGAGGCTGTGTTTACGAGGAACGAGGTAGAGGACGTACGTGGGGAGGGGGTGCTCTACGTGCAGAGGGAGTTGGAGAGGAGGATGGGGAATATGGCGCCTGATACGCGGGCGAGTTCGAGGAGAGGGTTGAGGGAGGCGCTGGAGGGGTTAAGGGGGGTGGAGGCGGAGGTGTTAGTTACGGGGAGCATGCATCTTGTCGGCGGGGTGTTGAAGGTGCTTGAGGGGGAGGAGTAACCGGTATTTTATTTAAAAGGGAAGGGGGATGGGCGCGGTCGCTGCTACCGTCCGTTTGGATCTTGCTAACGGCCTATATTGTATCGTCTCTTGAGAAATATTGTATGGAGGAGCCGGTTTATATGAGCAAGCCTGTGAACAAGGACCAAGGATTGATATTAAAGACAACCTTCTTTCTTTTTTTTTTTTTTTTTTTTTTTTTTTTTTTTTTTTTTTTTTTTTTTTTTTTTTTGCTGTTCCCGCACAAATTTGAAACGTAAGTAACGGCTTGCTCTCCTATTTCATAGGTGAGACGACTTTATTTTGAAGACGTGGGGGAAGGCTGTCGGTCTTCAGCTCGTGTAACATTCCAACAACTTCCGTCGATTTGGTGCGGGACTTTTTCCCGACTTCAAGCCTCATCAATTTGTTCACAACTTTCCATCTCACAATCCGGCCATGTACAGACACCCCCGCCCGCGCGCGGCGGTTGCGAGATCCCGGCTTCTCCATACAAAAGTGGAGCGCTCCTATAATGTGAGTTTTTATCATTTCATGTTTTTATGCTTCAGGAGTGCCGACGGCGGGCTGACGCGGATTAGGATGTGGTCAACCTGCTCAACTCGACACAAGCCGGGTTCCGCACTCTGGAGATGCGGCGGCGGGCAGGGCTCAAGCCGAACGAGTCGCATGTTTCCCAGATGAAGGACTGGCTTCAGCAGATCGGTTACAGCGTGTGTTTCTCCCCTCCCTTCTCCTCTGCCTCTCGTACCCACCCCCTATCCGGTCACTCGCACTGAACCCCCATCTAACAACGCCAGCCCGCCGACCTCACTCGCCTCAACCCCATCCACATAGCCGGAACGAAGGGCAAGGGCTCAACCTCCTCCCTGGCCTCCTCCATCCTCAACGCCCACCGGCTCTCCCTCGGCACCCCCTGCAAAGTAGGCCTCTACACCTCCCCGCACCTGACCTCCGTCCGCGAGCGCATCCGCATTAACGAGGTGCCCATCTCCGAGGTCCTCTTCACGCGGTACTTTTCCGAAGTCTGGGACGCGTTAGAAGGGGAGGAGAAGCCGGGATACTTCCGGATGCTTACTTTGTTGTCTTTTCATGTGTTTATGGAGGAAGGTGTAGATGCTGCGGTGTATGAAGTGGGTGTTGGGGGCGCGTTTGACTCGACGAATCTGTTCGAGGTGCCCGCTGCGGCGGGGATTTTGGACCTGGGGATTGATCATGTAGCGACGCTGGGGGGTACGTTGCGGGAGATTGCATGGCACAAGGCGGGAGTGATGAAGCGCGGTGCCCCGGCCTTTACCGTCCCGCAAGAGCCGGAGGCGATGGAAGTGCTAAAGGAGAGGGCGAGGGAGGCGGGAACAGAGCTGGTTGAGGTGGGTGTGCACCCCGGGCTACGGGCCGTGCGTGTGCGGCCCAACGAGGAGTACCAGCGGCGGAACGCATCGATGGCAATCCAGCTCTCTGCCGCAGCTCTCCGCAAGTTGGGTGTCGAGGTAGACGTCAGTGAGAAGCTTCCCAGGGAGGTGGTGCAGGGGATCGAGAATGTGAACTGGAGAGGCCGGTGCGAAACCCTTTCTGCGCGGGGAAGGACGTGGTATCTTGACGGCGCGCACACGGAGGAGAGCCTTGAAGTTGCGTGCCGGTGGTTTGGGCGGGTCTCGAAAGAAAAGTAAGCCCGTCTCTTATTTCACTTTCTTAGGCAAGGGGCTAATCCTCCGCAGGGATGCGCCGTGCGCCATGGTGTTCAACCAACAGTCTGATCGAGACGCGACGGACATGCTCCGCCACGTCCACCGCAACCTCGTCAAGAACGGCGTCGAGATGAAGTACGTTGTGTTCTGTACAAACATTACCTACAAGGACGCCTCCACCAAGCCCGGTACGCCATAAACCTCTCCCCTCGGTCGATTTCGTCCACGGGCCTAACAGTGACAGATCTGTCCAACTCCAACATCGATCCTGAGGTCGTCACGAAGTTAACCCTACAGAATACCCTGGCCGAAGCATGGCGCGAACTTGAGCCTGGGGTGGAAGTAGCGGTAACGCCATCTATCGAGGAGGCGGTGGAGTACCTGGGGTCCAAAGAGGAGCTCCAGGTGTTTGTCACGGGGAGCTTCCACCTCGTTGGCGGTGCGTTATCTGTTCTCGAGGGAGAGGACTCGGGGTTGAAGCGGGCGCGGGTGTGAACTTACACATCACTGTTTTCTGCGGAGCTCAACTCTCCGCTACTTAAGCGACCTCCGCCGCAGCGACTCGCTGCCTACTAGTGGGATCCCAGAGACCCTCCCTTTTGCCAAACAAAAATTCCCGAGCTCCGCGTTTTGCTCACAAAACATGCCGTGACCACATCGGGGTACAGAAATAAGAAAAAAATTAGCGGAACAACGGCCTGGCTCCCGGCCTGTGTCCCGAACTCTGCCAAGATGGCAGGCTGACCAGCTGGTCAACCTCCTTTGTCAGGCGAACTCCGGCTATTTCCCTCTACCGTATAGCTTGGGAGAAAGGTTGTATTATATCGCGCCGACCGAGTGGGGTCAATCCGGACCGATGCAGGGGCGGAGGGGCGGAGCCACCGGAAAAGCGCTGAATGCGGATGGCCGGCGTGGTCAGCCTTTTTTTTTGGTGGGGGGGGCCGGCGCACATGACGCTACGACCATAGTATGTGATACTACTACCTAGATATACCTCGCATGGGAGAATTTGGAATAAAACAGAGGATTCATAATCATTATTCCTATCTATAAACCGTGAGAGGTATCCTACACCACCAACGCCAAGCCTGAACACCACCAACTATAACCTCTTCCTCTCCTCGCCCCCCATCCTCGTCCTCCAAACACAACAAACGCTCTTCGCCTCACACCATGCCTTAACCTCCCCGGCCGACACCTCTGCGTCGAACCCCACCGCGTCCAATGCCCCTGTATTCAGCCATGCCGCCAAATCCTCCACAATCACGCTCTCGTACATCAGTATTCTCTCATGCCAGCTCGGCTCCCCAGGGTCCTCGGACCGCGGCGCGGAGGTGATGGCTTTGGTGATGGCGTCGTGGAGAGTGGACTCCTCGGTTGTTGGGGGCAGGGCGAGGGAGTCGTCAAGGGAGACGTCGTGGGCTGGGGGCGAGAAGATGGGGGAGGCAGTGGAAGGGGAGGTGTCTGAGTCGGGGATCTCGAGGACGGGTGCCTTCTTTTTGGGGGTTGAGGGCACAGGTTTCTCCAGGGAGTTCTTGGCGGGGAGCGAGGGTGCTGCGGCGGTTTTGCGGGGTCGACCTCTGGGCCGCCTCTCGGGCACGGGCGTGGGCGACGCTGGTTCGGGAGAAAGGCGTTTTGGTGCGGTTACAATGCCGTCCTTCCGGGGCCGGCCCCGAGGTCTCTTCGCTGGCTCCGCCGCGGGCTGGGGGCCCGGCTCGGGCGTCGCGTCAGCAGGACCGGCTTCCGCGACCGCCGACGAAGCTGTCGAGTACATCCTCAACCCCTGACGCTGGTACTTGCTCATCCAGCACTCGTCCAACAATCTAATCATCCCCGCCCTTTTCTTGATAGGCTTGAACCCATACGCTGCCACCTGCCGAGCCAGCTGCGCATCCGTGTAGAGGTCAAACTTCGGCTTCTCAGGAGCTGTGTACCCCGCGGACTTCGTAGGCGACGAGCTTGGCTGCGGCGCGGACTGCGTGCGGCGGGATCCTATCTCGTAGATGCTCGATATCCTTTTCTGGGAGCTAGGAGGCGGGCTTGTTGAGCTCATGACACCAAGCAGCGGGTCGTGGACGACGCCCGAGGCAGGCTGGAATTGTCTGTTGGAGACCGCCTGTGACAGGGTCTTGAGTGACGGTCTGGGGTTTGTGTGCTCTGTCGATTTGGGCACTGAGGAGCTTGCGCCAACACCGACATCAGACCTCTTCGTGGATGGCCATTGAGACGTCCTCTCAGTATTCACGTAGCCGAATGGATCGGAATCATCCGACACGGCTTCCTTCAGAGGAGAATCTTTGACCAAATCAATCACCTCCATATGAAGCAACTCCCCGTCCGCATCCCGCGCCGCCGCATTCCACAACTTTGGCTGTACCTCCGGCGGCTCTATCGCGTCGCTATTTATCGGGGTGACGTACTCCTCCTCAATCACCGGCATACCATCCTTGAGCTTCGGCAGACCGCCAACATCGGAGTCCTGCTCCCGTGCCAGCTGGCTCGAGGTGCCAAAGACAAAGTCCTGCTGCGCTACCTGCTTCAGTGCCGCTTCTGGAGAGTACAGAACCATATGCGGCTGGTCCTTTTTCTTCGGTGCTTTCGGCTTCCTCTTCGTCGTTTTGGGCTTGGGCTTCCCTGGCGCCGAACCTCCCGCCGACACGGAAGCGGGCGGAATCGCAGGTCCAGGAGGCGGTAGCTCGGGTTCTGTCTGCTCGTACGCCGCCGTGGCCAAGCCCGTAATCGTCCTAGCCTTTTTCTTTGGTGCCTTCTGCTTCGTAGGGGACTTCTCCACCGCCGGCGGAGGTGCCAAAGTATTCGCCCCGTTCGATGTCGAGACCATCTCAATCAGCTTGCGCTTCTTGAAGAGCGCCTCCGTGTTTTGGTGCTCGGCGCTCAGAAACGGCTCATCCTCCAACTCATATCCATATGTTTCCTTCAGACTCTGAAATATCTCCTTGCTCTTTCCAGCACCCTCAGGTTTACTCGTCGAGGACAAGAGTTCGATGATGTCCGACGACCGCGACCCGAATTCCTTGACTGTATCTTTTGGGGGCGGCGTCCAGTCAACCCGCCTATTCAGCGCTGTCTCGATGTTCAGCGGCTTGTCGGAATTCTCGGCGGGCGGCTTCGGAGGCGCGGGATCGGTCTGTGGTTTGAAGTGTCGACTGACTGCTCCGGTGTTTTTCCTACGCGGTTTCGGGGGCTTCGGCGCTCCTATTTCTACTGCGTTCTCTTGTGGCGGCACAGTTTCGGGCTGCGCCCTCGCCGATGCGGTGCCGTGACTTCTCGCTCGAGAAGTTTTCCCTCCAGCCGGGGCTTTCCTTGGCTTGGTGGTTTTGGGCTGGGGCTCCGTGGCCACATCGGCTGCTGGTATCTCGACTAAGGACGCATCGGTTCGATCATCGGTTCGATCATCGGGTTCAAGAGCTTCGCCAACGGTAAGGGCCATCCGTTCCGCCTCTTTGCCACTAGGCTGTCCGTCGTCCACTGACTTTAAACGGGCATCACTACCCTGCGTCCGCATGGGACGGGCGACGGGGTTCTCCTGGGATACAAGCTCTTCGAGGGTCGGAAAGTCCGGGGAGGACGAGCGGCCGAGGGCGGCTGACCCACGCGTCCCCGCAACGGCGGGCGAGGAGCTGAGAGAGATGACGGGGGACATCGTGGGCAGCGTGCTGCGGGGTACTCGAGTGCGCCAGGCGCATCTCAGGGCCGTGGAGCGCAACAGCGTGGAAGAGGCCCCTCCCGGGTGGGTTATGTCGTAATAAGAGATTCGTCGGGGACTCGAGCATCGGGCCGAGCGTGGGGGTGGTCAGAGATCACAGGGCTAAACGAGCCAAAAGCCGTAAACACTGACACGTCCCGCTCCTCCAAGGACGCGACAGCGCGATCCTTCCGCGCAGTCACCTGACTCCACCCCAAGCGATATGTGGGCCCAACGCTAATGGCATGTCATGTGACCTCCCAACCCGACTCCCCGAATTTGGCGAGCCCTCCGCCCCGCACCAAAATTTGACGACGAAATACTTTCCGAACCAGCGAACTTTTCACCCGCCCAACGCCCAAATCGCGACCGCAAAGCAAACCCCCCTCGTTACGACCGACCAATCTCGAAAACCACCGTCACAATGGAGAACGACAAGGGAGAAGTTGTTGACCTGTACGCCGTCCCCTGCGAGTCCGAACCCGGAAACAGCGTGAGAAATGGGAAGGAGATCTTGCTAACATAGGGGTCTTCTGAACAGCTACGTCCCCCGGAAGTGCAGCGCCACCAACCGGATCATTAAGGCCAAGGACCACGCCTCGGTGCAGATCTCGGTCGCGAAGGTTGACGAGAACGGCCGCGCGATCCAGGGCGAGAACCAGGTCTACGCCCTCTGTGGGTTCGTCCGGGCGATGGGTGAGAGCGACGACTCTCTCAACAGGCTCGCCCAGCGTGACGGCCTCCTCAAGAACGTGTGGAGCCCTGTCCGCTAAAGGAGTGCTTGGAGTGGGAGGAAAAAGGAAAGGAAATGGTTCGGATGAGGCGCATGAGGTATGGACATTCGTGGGCGAAGCGGTGGGGAGATGCGGGGACTGAAGCTGACGCGCAATAGCAGGGTTGTCATGAGGAAATGTGGTCTCTGTCATACTGGAATTAGAGTCGGCAGGCTTGAGACGGCCGGCTCTCGGCGTCTGGTTTCTTAGATGGAATGCATTTGAAGCCATTGACCCAAAACGCTCTGTTCTCCCCGCAACCGCGACCCTTGGCACTCCACGCGCGACCGGCTACGAATCCCCACGCGAGGCACGCTTTCGATTGGTTTCGATTACCCAAGAGGACGAGGTTGCAGCGCACAATAATCCTCAATCACGACGATACCATCAATGTACCACGTGCCTCGCAAAGGAATCTAGAGCCGACGTGTATCTTGCGAGAGTGCCAAGGAAGACCAATGTGACTTTGAATGGATCCTGTTATGTTCCTTGATACCCCTTCCCTGTGCGCACCGGCTAGCAAAGTTTCCTCAGACGGGACCTGTGGTCCACTTCGTGACCGGGGATTCTGGGACTACTGCGATAGTCTCCGTGCCGAAGATCAATATCCTGGCCTCGAAAAAGCGGCGATAACAGAGGTTTATATCGCGGTACAGATACGGGCCGGACATTACATCTTCACTTGCTTCTTCCAAGGGTGATCCATTCCTTTCCCCTTCGTACCTGGTTCTTCCGAATGACGGCCCTCCCTGGTGGCAATCCCGAAGTCTTGGACGTTCCGCCCTCTCCCTCTTATTGAAGCGCCCGCGTTGGGG